>AYEL01076992.1:0-172893 GCA_000484575.1 Olivierus martensii
CAGAGGCCCTTGTTATAGCTGAGTATAGTAAGAAGACTCATGTCATCAATGACTGTTTACCTGCTAATATACCTCCACAATGGTTTTTATGATTGCACTTATAGATGATTTTATGATTGTATTATTATAGTTCCAACCTATAATTTATTTATATAATCCGTGTTTGCTATATTATGCTCTATATAGTTTATAATATTTAATTGTGGATATTTTATTTTTATTTGTTTATTTTATTTATTTTATCAATGTGTGTATGTGTGTATATATATATATATTTATGTAATGTTGTACTCTGACGTATTAACTACGTTTCCATATAATTTGAATTTTGAATTTATAATGTTTATATATTCTATAATTTATATTCTTATGTTCTTATGTTCCAAAACCTGTAATTTTTATGTGCTGATGATGACTTATTAAAGTTGAAAGCGCCTACTGTGATTGTATGTTCCTTTTTCCACTTTAAATATTGTGCTAGTAACTGTCTTATTTGTGTCTCCAAGTGGAAGTTCCTTGATATTTATATTATTGGTAACATGTTTGCACTTGTAACCTACACACAGAGTAGATGCTTATTCCCTTTATCTGAAAAAAATACTAAAATTAAAGAAGATATTTTATATAAAGTCTAATTTATGTAAATTAAGTATTATGTAAGTCAGAGAAAAGCTTTATAAGAGAGTTGTAAAGCTTTAAACAGTTTGAATTTAAAGTTTAACATGTATAGCTAAGCAGTTGAGAAATTATTTGAAAATTCGGATATTTTCCAACTTCTTAGATATTCAAAGACTAAGCACTTCAGAAAGCATTACATCATTTATTTCTATTTTACTTCTATTTATATTGAAAATGAATTCAACATTAATATTTCACATTTATTTAATACAGTAGGTCCTGACTTATGCAATTTTAGATATACATGGATGCTTAAGTATCTTGAATTTCCATAAAATGCAAATGAAAATTTCATTAAACAAGTTATTTTTTTGCAGAAATATCACTTATGACCTTAAATTTTCTTATCTGTGCTCACAGTATGGTCATAAATTCCATTTGGCTATTCTGTTTGCAAAGTCGCGGATTAGAACGAATGCAATAATTCCAATTATAAGCTAAACCTAACGGCTAGAGACTCTGCAAATTCCAGAGTTCGGCCTGAGCTCAGGTCTTTTTCTAAGTTCTAACTTAATACTAAGTAATTATAAAACAATCTAACAACAACGTAACGTCTAACTGACGAAACGAAACTAAATATCGGAACTTACACTGAAAGTACCGATTAAGTGTTAGCAGTAAAAAGAACAAAAAACGATGTTAGAACTTACACTAATAAATTCAAGAGAATACCCAAAAAAGTTAGATAATAGGAAAATATAAATTTATTAGACTCAAAAACACTTACAAAATGTTAATAAATGCTTTATTGAAACTATAATAAAGCAACAATCAATTAATCAACAAAACTTGTTTAATCTAACTCAAATCTCAACAAACAATTATTCACAAAGAAAAGAACCTTAAATACTATTTAAATTCTACTACCTCCACCTCCGATACAAACTTCAAATAATAGTCGATCCTTACAAGAAACTCAAATGTCACTTTTCGCCAATTCTACGTCTGGAAATTCAGCACCTCTATCTGCTTGTCGACTGCGTCGGTCTTTTATACGGGTGACTTACAATCCCGCACTTCGCTCATTTGCATACTTACACGTAACAAGTTCAAAGTTATCAGTTTACAGAGTAATTCATTCATGTCATTATCTTTACAATTAATTTATATATCGAACAAAAATACCGATACAGATCATTCTTATTTTCACATATCAGTTCAGTGGTAAGTATTATGTAGATAAGATTGTAAAGGATGGAGGTGTGAGAAGTATGGGTTTTGTTTGAGAACATTCAGAAATCAAGTAATGTTCGTACCTGGTGTGAGGGAGTGAATCCGACGCCATCTTGAGCAGGTGCTGTCCGAAGTCTGGATGATTATTGCAATAATTAAATATGACATATGTCAAATTAATTGTATTGAAAAAATTGTTTTTATGTTTATTAACAAGGTGTTTAATTATTTATTTAAGTTGGGAATTAACCAGTGTAAGAGAATTGTAATATGTAAATTGAAAATGATGTTAAAACGTACAGTAGAGGGAGTGGAAGGTGTCCTTCCGGTGGAATTGTGGAGAATGGTGACCGACGTCGGGACGGTTGTAATGCAACTTGTGTCGTTTGTAATGACTTTTAATTTATGGAAGGATTATGTAAGAAGTTTACAAAAAAAAGGTTGTAAGTTCTTTTTTATCTTTATTGTGAATAAAGTTTTTGAGTTACTAATGGATTCGTTGAATTATTTTTTGGAGTGGCTAACAACCATTGACATTCATTGCCATATAGTTATCCAGTTTCGGCATCAGGAAAATGTACCGACGGCGGAGAGAAGTCGAACCTTTCGTAACGACAGTCCGGCACCTGGGGCGAGTCGTTATAAGATGACACCATTAACGCTGTCATTATTCACTTGTATAGGCACCAGTAAAAAATGGTGAAAATGATTGATGTCAATTGTTGCCAAGTGGAAAAAGAAATTATATTTGAAAATTAAATATTAATTGAATAATTGGAATTTTTTAGAAATATGAAAAATTAATTTCTATCAGTATTTTCAGTAAATTTTATTTCACATTATATAGTTACAACAAATTTATATATGATAAGTTATTCCACCAATCGTAGTCATCATATTTGTGATTGTTGTAGCTGTCATTGTTATTGTCTTGATTATTTTCATTATTATTGTTGTCTGCTCAGCAACACTTGTTGAATGTCCATTCTGCACATGCTGAACTATAGATTGGCTGTTGTGTTGTTTCATCTCTGGACTGTTGTTTGGACTTTTTTTTTTTTCAACTACTACTATTATTGAATGTGGCAATTTATGTTAACTCTAATTTTTATAAGTATATAATTATTATTATATAATTCTTACTGTCATTCTATTCACTTAATTCATTTCTTCAGGCACTGATAAAAAAAAATTTGGAATTATATTTGTGTTTTTGAATTGTGTCACTAGTTCTGTATGTTGGTGAAGTATCATTTGGCTTCTCCACAACTATAAGATTATGGCCGGGATCCACTACTTTGCTGAATTACATCCAGTTGGCTGGGAAGAGTCTGGGTCCGAGGGCACGGAAGTAAGAACTGCTACTGAGAAGTCAGCAATTAGACAGACAATTCATTACAATGCATCAACAGTGAAAATGGCCCTCTTTGTTTATATATAAAGTTAACTTTGATCAAAGAGAATTTTTGTCACATCAGTGTGCAAATAAGCTTATTGGTATTGTTTGTGAAGATGTTATTTGCTTTGAATTAAATTATTTATTGCATTTTTATTTACTTTTCATTAATAATCTACTGTGAACAAAAGTGTCAGAATTCCCAGTTGTGAATCATCATTTACATAAGAAAATTTAATAATCTCATTATTTGCATAGCAGTTTTATAAAATTTAAATTAATTAGGGTAGTCAGTGACTAGAAATTTGAGAAAAGTTGAAATTATGCATGATACTGAGATTACTTTTTGATGTTTTGTTATGCATGAATTTTGTCCACTAGGAAAAAAACAGGAATTGTTCATGAATTTTTCTTTACATAGGAAAATTAAGAAACATGATATTAGTTCCTTTGAATTATGATTTGAAATGCTATCAATTTTGGGAAGACAAGATGTTAGCTATTGTGAAGCCTGCTGGAAAACTGACAGGCTTTAGGCCTGATTTTGGTAAATGGTGTGTTGTGGGTAAGGACAGGTGATGAGACTTTCACGATGATACAGAGACTTTGGTTAAAATATAATCATAACTTCCTTTATTTGTGAGAGATTTCTACTTACAAAAATATCCTAATAATAAACAGGCAGAGGAAATACCTTAAGATAACAAATGACCCTTCAACTATGAGTCCTTCACAGTCACTTAATAGGCTGATTTCTTTCACTATTGGATGATCAGAGAAGACTTTTTACTGTTAGTTGATTCAAGAAGAAAGCAGAAGAGTATTCACAAATAAAAGTTTTTTCAATAGTCGATATACTGTGGATCGGATTCTTCTCTTTTGTTCAGAAATCCAAAAGAGGGAACAAACAAACTGTATCAGCTGCTCTGCCTTGTCTGCCTCTTTTACAACTCTAAAATAAGCTCTTACATACTGAACACCAGGCAGAAAACTGACCTCTGCCTTCATTCTTTTTCTGGAGGAAAAACAAGACATTTGTTTTTGATTATTTTTCAATTGTTTGATTTCTTGTTAATTTCACATGACACTTGCATATATTATATCATTATAACTTATATTATAGGGGACAAAAGTTCATGGGTTGGATGAGACAATGATATGAAATATTATTATATTTCTTCTGTTAGTTTGTCTGCTCTCTCTCCAAATTCCTTTCTCTGTCTCTTTTAATTGAACTGAAAGAAAAATGGAGATTTAGAGGTGAGGAAAGCCACACTACAGCTAAACCAAATTCTTATCCCTCATACTATACTTCAGTATTTTCTTTATTAAAATTTTAAATTAACATAAGTATATTTACAATATTATTTAATAACAATTTGTATAGTATAAAAGACTTTGGGTTATTGGCTACTGCATACTGAAATCCTCATCTAGCATATTTCATAAAAAAAACTATTTTCTCTATAAAATATATTCATATTCCAAGTATACTTCATTTATTTAAAGATTACTTGCGAGTATGTTTTATTTATTCTGTATTTGGGGTTAATAAGCAGTAAGTTAGAATTAAAATACTTTTTTAATTAATCTGTTTCTGTAGCCATAGCACAAAGAGCAGTACTTTGTGCTATGATTAACTGTGATTTTATTGAGACTTATATTAAGCAGTTTTGAGTTTCTTGAGAATTTATAATCTGTTTCTTATTATATAATCTATTTTTTACATCAGGCATTGCCAAACTATGATGCACAGGATGGATGTTGATGCAAGTTTTAATCAGGCCTACATCACTTCTGAATTTTTTAAAACAAATTTGTCTGGAAATAGTGAAAAGTTAAAGCAATGTCTTTTTATATAAGATTTATTAATATAAAACAATTACAGTGTATTTATCACATTAAGTAGTTTTGTGATAAGTAAATGTGTTATATGTAAATGTAATGAAAATATGTTACAAGCAAATTTTTCAATAAAACACAATGACATTTGCAATATGAAGTATTATTGCTAAATGCTTTGTATTAAAGTTTTTCAGCAAAGGCTAGAAAAAGAATGTTTTTTTTTTAATTTGATACACAAGAAAAAATATGTCCATGCCTTTTTTATAGTCTTTAAAATAATATATTCTGTTGATTTTTGAAATACTTCAACATTTCTTCAGACAAAAGTTTTACTGTTGAAGAATTTTGCATTAAATCAACTGAATTTGTTGTCTTACAGAATTTTCAAAAGTACAAATTACACCCAAATTGATTCAATGAAATTAAATTTGTATACTGATTTATATAAATTTAAATCTATTACACTTGAATAGGCTAAGGTAACTGCTTACTCTTATTGTAATTAAGTTCTAAGAAAGCACAATCAGCAGTTTAGGGTAAAGAAATTACACTTTAATAAACTTAAAAACGTTTTCAGTACATAGGATATCATCGTCAGTTATTTTGAACTACAAGTTGAACACGTTCAAAAATATATGAAATTCCGAAACTATGGAATTTTTTAAATTAAGGCGGCTGAATATTAAATCACATATGGATCTCCCAGGTGGGCTATCTATGTAGCCACAGGCCCTCTTGGTAAACCTGGGCAGATAGACTTGGCTCAAGTCGTATAATACTCAAATACACACTAATTAGCGGATTAACCATTTCAAATTAACCAAACAATACAGCCAAACTTCCCCTAACAGACAAAGTCTAAATTAGCCCACCTGGGAGTGCTAGTTTCGGCCATGTCCAAGTCTGCATAGTAATCAATTTATAAGCTTCCCAAAATGGAATTCTGCCATAGGACACCGTGGTCTAACTGGTTGGGGTGCTATCCCAAAAATCCTGGTTCGAGTCCGGTGTGGTGGCAAAATTTTATTTTGGGAAAATTAATTAGTTAAGGCATTGGGGCGTTTACCCAAGGATCCCGGTTCGAGTCCGGTGCGGTGGCAAAATTTTATTTGGGAAAATTAATTTAAAAATTATAGTATAATCAAAAATTTTATTTTGGGAAAATTAATTTAAAAATTATAGTATAATCATTTTAAATTACTAGAAGCAGTACTAAATTCTAAATTTAATTAATTAATTATTAACTCAACAGATGGTGGTACTATAGCATTAATTCAAAAATAATTGTTAGAAAAATTTAATTTAGATTTTGTCCACTAGGGGAAATTTGGCTGTATTGTTTGGTTACTTTGAAATGGTTAATCCCCTAATTAGTGTGTATTTGAATAATAATCCTCTATTTTTTGTTTGACATATCTCAGTATTGTCTTTTCAGAATAATATTTTAACAAATACAGTGAATTAATTACAAGCATTTAACATAAACACTTCCCCCATTTACTTTCTAAAGCTTTCAATCTATTTTCATATCAGAAAATCACTTTAAGTCACACAATAAAAATGAATTAATAACCAATTATTATGTAATTAATAAATATTAACTGTATTTGTGTGTTTATTTTAATTTATAAACCATTTAATCAAATTTTCTGTTTTTCTTATAAATGATGAGAAAATCAAACTAAAAAATATATAAATTTTAAAATAAAAATATTTTCAGAATATTAAATAAAATTAAACAATTGAATAGAATTCTAATGAAAAGTGATGGAGAAGAAATGATTTTTCTATGTTGTTATCAATTATATGCATAAAAATTCTAATATTCATTAATATTACTTCCCCAATAATTTGTATATTAATAACAAAATTTTAAACAAAAAAAAAAAAAATATAATGAAAATTCTTCTCATAATTGCTATACCGAAATAAAATAAAAGTTTCAGGAGACCCTGCCAGAACAATTATAAATAAAAATAAACTTCAGGTATCCCTCCTATAACACGACTTCCTACAACATGGTTTCGCTCTTATATGATTTGAAAATTGCGGAAACCCTCATATAACACAGTACTTCTACAGCATGGCTTTGCTTATTAAAGAATAAACATTATTAAAGAATAATGTCATAATGCTTATTCTTTTAATATACTATTAAAGAATAAACATTATAATCAGTTATAAATAACTAATATATTATTAGTTATTTATAAAACTCTGTTGAACTGTTATTAACTTAATTAAAAATATAAATATTGTGTGAGTGTGTGTGTGAGTGTGAGTGAGTGATGATACTACTTTTCACAGTAAATTCAAAGATTCACAAAATTAAATTTTTATTTTTGACCAGTTTCCCAGTCCTCCCCAGATACTAGAAAAAATTTTAAAATATTGGAATATTCGAAATGAAATAAACAGATAGACAGTACAATATTTTAAAAATAAAAACATAAATTTATAAAAAATATATTTCAATTGGCATTACATTCTACTTAGTAAATTCACAAAATGTACCAATAATTAAATTTTAACACGGCTAATAATAATAATAGAGCAACAAATCTATTGAAGAATTTATAATCTGTTCTCAATGAAATATTTTCAAGCCAATGACATATTAAGACTATATTGTTCATTAATTACATTGTTGATTTTTAATCTTTCTCATATTGTTAAAGTTTCTTCTGGTCAAAAATAGATTTAATGACTTTTGCTTATTCTTATTTAACTTCTATGTTGGATTCATAAAACTTTCTATTTAATACCATGGATAGTTACTGTTATTAATAACCTGTATGAGCTCTTTTATCCTATCACATTCTCTCAGTTGCCCATAATACTGATGGATATGTTATTGTTGTATCTTCATAGACTACTTAATGAAATGAAACAGAAAAACTTGTTAGATATGTTACAATAAAAGTGATTATTCTGGTGATTATGCATAATCACCAACAATTTTGGTAAAAGTGATATATTTTATTCATATATTGTGAATTTATCACATATACTGATGATTATGCATACTCCTGGTTCGTAATGGTAAATATGATAAATCGTACTTAATTTATCAAATTTACCAGACATTATGCATATCTAGAGTGGTAAATTCAATAAATAATGCATTCTTGTCGAATAATGAAGTAATTGGCTACATTTATCTTCATTTATGTAATAAGATTGGCTTTAAGTGATCAAAGAAAATATGATCTCCTTCAGTTGAATAAATAATTGCAAATGAAGGTACGTAAATCAGAATTGACACCTGGATAAAGGCGTGTATAAAAATTGAACGTAATAGGCCCAATATTTTTTATATGACAAAAAAAAAGAAAGATTATATGGCTTATTGAGATCAGAATTACAAATCAAGATTTTAACAACAACAGTTGAAAATGAAAAAATGAGGAAATATGAATTAATGGCAAATAAACTAAGCGTTATATATAAGTGCCAAGTAAAGATAATTCCTGTTATGACTTGGGTTCAGTACTGACTTTAGGGGTCCCAGGACTCCAATGTAGCTTTCTACTAAGTGACAGAGGGAGACGAAGGATTGGTCTGCCCCCGGCACCAAACTGAATGGGGAGCCAAGAGATAGAATATCATTACAAAATTACTATTAATATATATTACATTAATATCATTACATTACTATTCATCAGATATTTGTATAAAAATTTTTGTATCATTTTTCAGTTCTTAAAAATTATTTATTATTATTAGTATTCTGAAATATTTTTTTTTAAATTTGATGTTAAATATAACATACATTATACAATATGTAGATAGAAAATTTAGAATTCAAATCAGAATGCGTGAATTTTGTTGAACATGCTGTAAATGTCAAGTGCCACAGAATGTAAAATTGTGAGGAAGTTAACAAGTTAACTTACTTCCTACGGTCTCCATCTCCGTCGTTAGCAATCACATGATACAGGATCGGAACCAGTCTCCCAGAAGAGCTATCCCGGTTAATGACGTCATGTTATCTACATAATATTACCACTGGTCTGATATGCGAATGTAAGAATGATCCGTATCGAAGTATTGTTCGGTAGATAAATTGTAAAGAGGATGACATGAATGAATTACTCTGTAAGCTAAAAACTTTAAAACTTGTTACATCTAAGTATGCAAATGAGCAAAGTGCAGGACTGTACATCACTCGAGTATAAAAGTTGATGCATCTGACCAGCCAATTGAGGTGTTATATCAACGTAAGGTTGGTTAAGTGACATTGGAGTTCTTGTAGAGATTGACTATTGTTTGAAGTTTGTATCTGAGGTGGAGGTATTAGAAGTTAAGTAGTATTTATAAGGTTTATTTCTTGTGACTAATTGGATTTTTGGATATTTGAATTCAGTTAAACAAGTTTTGTTGGATACTTGTTTGTTGCTTTATTATAGTTCCAATAAATATTTGAATTTAATTAAATAAAATGTGTTGAAAATTAAACAGATGTGTTTTTTGGAGGGAGTATCAAAGATTGAGTACACCACTACTCAATGCCCTTACACTATTGAGAAAATGTTAATTTTGGCACCGTCCTTCTGAAGGCTCTCCAATATGGTGCATTGTGTGCTTACCAGATTAAGCCATTGGTATTGCAACAACTTAACACAAAAATCATATCAGAACTATCAATTTGCCCCTAAATATAGAAGCATATATCCGGACTCTATCCTCAAGAAGACTCTGGAAAGCATCTTTGAAAAGAAATGTAGATTTGGAGAGGAGAGTATGGAAGAAACGTTGAAAATATTTTGAAACAGCTAGAGATAATCGAAGTTAAAGGTGAATGAGTGCTAAGAGAGTATTGTAAAAGTGAAACAACAGAACCCTATAAACCCTAATTAAATTTGTAATTAAAACAACAAAATGTGGGAAATTTCATGATATCAAATTTATGAACTATATTTTGGAAATTAAGCAAAAATTGCTTTAAAAGTAATATATTCAACCATATTTAACAAACTTGCCAAATTCATTTGGGAATTATGCATAATTGCGATAAAAGTAAGAAATTCTAGTATATTTATCAAATTTCCCATCATTTGGGAATTATGTAAAATCACTGGTAAAAGTGAGAAATTTAGTAAAATTTATCAAACTTACCAAGATGATTGGTGATCATGCATAATAACTGGTGATTATGCATAATCACCAATTAATCACTTTTACCGTAACAGATATATCCACACTTAAGAATGTTGGTTCTTATATTGGCTTCAGATTTGTCCTTCTCACAAGCTCTGGAAATGCCCTCTACATTCATTGGTGATGAAATTTTAATCAATTGTATATCAAACTGAAAGGCATTTGTATACTGAGTTTTGCATTTCTTGCTCTGTTTTTTTAGGAGTATGTCTTTTTATCTTGCAACAGAGTATATAATGCAAATTGTTATTTTTAAATTTTGTTTTGTATGTGCTATTATCTACCAAACCATAAAATTCAACATATTTTATCAAAAGTATACAATTCATTGAAGGACTGATAGTTATTGGATGCAGATTTGGTAATTTCTTATATTTCCAATTAAGTTTGTTTTATATCTGATGATGTTTAGAAATTATAATGATTATTTTAAGAACAGATTTGCACTTCAAATACCTGTGGTGATGGATGCATTTCCTTTTTTGTTTTATCTTATAACTAGCTATTTGAATATTTTAAAATACTGCTTCAGATAAAGCTTGCTAATAGCAAGATCCAGTTATTTTCTCTCAATATAGTAATGATTTTTTTCATCAAATTAGACACAAAAAGCTTATTTTAATATTGATTAAAAGATTTATCCTAGTTGCAAAGACATTAAAATTTGACTATGTGCTTATTGCTAGAATTAAGAAAATATGATACAGTGGTTCATTCAATTCGTCATTAATCCGTCGTCAAAGTAATGTCGAATTGAGAAACTGTCAAATTGCGGGACAGTATTTCCCATATAAGACTATGCAAAATAGATTAATTCATTATCGGTCCCTATCCCACTCCCCTAACAGGTGAAGTGAGAGAAATACACTAAATTATTTACTCTATTATATGTGTTTTACTATTGTATAACACACTAAATTACAAAATATAGATATGTGTTTTACTATTGTATAACACACTAAATTATAAAATACACTATTATGTGTTTTACTATTGTATAACACACTAAATTACAAAATACACTATTCACACATAATTTATTAGCCCTTAGATGTTGGAATGAAGTCTTCCAGCAGACTACACAATTTATTATTGGATGTTGGAATGAAGTCTTCCAGCAGACACCCACTTTATTAGCCCTTGGATGTTGGAATAAAGTCTTCCAGCAGATAGCTTAGCACCCATAATCTTCTGTCTTTGTTGCAAAACGTTGCCACAGTTATCCTAGAAACATCATACTTGAGTTGCATTTTAATTGTTCTACCTTTCTGCACTTTATCTAGAATTTTTTTCTTCTTCTCTGCTCAATCGAGTGTTCTTTTTTCGGAATTATTCCTCTGGTCAGTTCTCTTTGAACCATCCTTACATTTCACTCAAAAATAATAATAATAATTACAAATTTTTTACTTTCTGAAAAATGTAGAATTGAAAATTAACACAAACAACATGGCAAACACCATAATAGCCCAAAAAGAACTGAAAAATAGCAAATGACATCACATAATTCCATGCATGCGCATATGCCAACCCATGAAACTCAAACGTCGAATTGCGAGACCGACGAATTGCAAGGCACCACTGTATTTTACTTCCAAACTTTTCTTCATTCTATGTGTGTATATCTGATGATAATTTAAAAAAAGAAAAAAGTTTTTTATATTGTTGATGCTTTAATAGTATAATTTGAATGAAGTTGTAAAATAATTATTTATTTTAAAAATCATATTACATCTTATTTTTTTTATTTTTAAGCATTAATAATTGCTTGAAGCATGTAGAAATGATCTTATTAAAGTGAGAATGGTGTTATTACAGTGTGCTAGATAAATGAGAATATATTTTCTATTATATTAACTATCATATAGTTGGTAGTCAGCTAAATCAATACATAGTGTTATTTTTACATTATTTTTATTATACAGTATATTTAAATTTTGAAATTTTTATTCTTAGTATGATGAACTTGTTCCTTCTACTCTTACTACACAATATGGTGGTTTTTACATCAATTCAGGAGGATTAGAGTTCAGAGCAGTTTCAGATTCGGATTCTGAAGAATTTAATGATGAACATAAACCAAGAAAAAAGGTAAACGTCATTGGTAAAAGTTTTTTATAATAAAGCAGTTTGTTTGTTTGAATGATGTTTTGAGAATATAAAAATTTGTTATTTACTTATTTTCTTTTAAATAAATTTAAGTAAAAGTTCTAAATATTTAAATAAATTAATAGAGAAGAAGATTAATAGAGAAAGATAACCGTCGAAGGAGGAGATTGTTAAAAGAAGGTGAACATATTCCAAAGAAAAGAGGAAGAAGACCTTTAGATAAATCATTCAGGTAAAATTGAATCATTAATGAATTTGAATAAAAAATTTATTTTTTAATATATTATCAATGAAAACTATTATCATTCAGTAAGATATGTATATGTGTATGTAACTTGTATTGTTTACTTGACTATAAGCTGATACCGATTATAAATAAACTTCTAATTTTTATTTATGTTGGAAAAGAAAATTTATAATTTTTTTTCCAACATAATATTGGCAATCTGCAATTGCTTTTTAGATAATGTGCATTACTTATTCAAATAATGAATTGCTTGAATATATCAATAAATTAGAACATTTGTGGAATTTAAACCATTGGAAAAAAGGAAGACAGAAAAATTCGCAATCTATTCTATTAAAATTAGACTACATGAATAAATAATGGTTTAGTATAATGTAGTTATGTTACTTTCTCAAACATTTTATCTTTAAAACATAATTTATTTATAATACAATACCTGAATATTGACAGAATATCAAATCATGATCTCTTGGAAGCAATGATGGAAACACTAAGTATATAATCAAATAAAATTGTAGTGTGGTCATAAATTTCTGCAAACAAATTTTACCACAACTTTTTTTATTCAAGAATAAATTTAATAATTCTTTAGGATAATAAAGACACATATATTATAATGGTCACTCAGAGGGTGTCCCCTCTTCCATTGTTACAGTTGCATAATCTCTCTGGTCATTCATCTATTGCTTTACACAAACTTTTGAAAGGAAATTTCTCCCATTTTCAAAGAAGGGCTATCTTCAGACATCAACATGGTTATTGGATCTTGTACCCATCTTTAGCTGTAAACTAGTGGATTCAGATCTGGAGATGCAGCAAATCATTCTTCAGTGGAGATGAATTTGGGAACATTCTGGGTTAGCCATCTCTGGGTAACTTTGGTCTTTTGTGACAGATCAGAGCAGGGCCGCCGAGAGAAATTTTTGGGCCCAAGAAAGTCTGCGGTCTGGGCATCATTTAAAAAAAGTACATCACTTTGGTTTAATAAAAAGAGTCATATAAAACATTAAATATTTATTAAAAAATGTGTACAATAAAATGTGAGGTCCCGGTAGACCTCACTGTTTATCTATAATTTGTATATTTTTATATAACGTAAATTAATGTAAAACGATCATTTTCAAGATTCGAGTGATCATAATTTAAATCCAAATTTTATTAAAAATTAATAATTAATATTATTTCGCCACATTTGGCAATATTTAACGAGGGGAAATAGAGTCTGAAAGTTAGTCCTAACAAAGGATGTAAAAACAGATAAAAATCTCTCTCTTTCTTGCAAGTTCCTGCTTATCGATTAATCACTAATTATTCACCGAATATAAAAGGGAGGAGTGTCCGTTAGCAACAAGAAGTGAAGAAGTGAAAGAAAGAAGTAAAGGAGAGCAAAGAGAAGTAGAGAAATAAGTTCCTGGTTCTGGACAGACGGATGGACCTGACCCGCTGTGGTCAGTGCCGAGTCCCGTCGGATCCGCCCCGCCCGGAGGACCGACGAGGGAACCAAACACCATCGAAGGACTGAAGGAACAGTTTGGACATTAGAATAAGATAACGACACACCTTCCCGTTAATCGGACGGACGAAGACTTCTCCCTATTTCCTGGCTAAGGAAGTCGCATCCTTAATATATACGATGTTTCTGTCATCTGCCTGTCACGACGACTTCGTACAACTTCCGACGATCTTTAGAAGGAACAATCTATCAAAGACTCTATTTCCTCAGGTAATACTAAACATTATCGGTATTATTTCCAATTAGGTTCGTTTGGCAAATTTAGGATCGTTCAAATCTCGTTATTTCCTCAAATCTTCCAATTGTTATCATTTGTAATTATATTTTGTTATTGTAGTTGTATTTTATTTTATTTACTTAAATAAATGCTTTATTTTATTTGTTAACACAAGAGTTGGTCATTTTTCCGAACCTGGAGCTCCGTGCCGCTTACTCACGCGATAGTTCAAATTCAGTTACAAAATTTCGGTCTTTCTGACATTCTGACATATCGACTACAGAGACACCTTGTGGATCCTCACAAAAATTCAAAATTTGATACATTATATATCATAAAATACAAACATTAAATAGAGAATTTAAAAATTTTTTTCATTGAAGTTTTTAAATTTTTTGGCCTCATCTGAGATCAACCCAAAAATTTTAAAAGCCTTCGATGAGGGATGAATAAAAATTTTAAAAACCTTCGTCTAGCAAAATACTATTATATATAAAATAGTTTATTTTGGTACAACTGCTTTGAGTGGTAAACAGTGCACTCTTGTGGTGGCCTGCGAACTATCGGACACGTTATGTGACACGTCAGGGCTTGACTGTCGGGCCCGTGACAAAAGTCTCGGATGTCACCCCTTCTCTCCTGGAGCAGAGTCTTGTTGGAAGGACCAGTTTATATGAGTGAAAAGACGATTGTTCAGTGGCTTTACATTCTGTTCTAGAATTTTTTCCATGTAGTTCTTTGTGTTGACTTTCATTCCCTGCAATAAAAAATATAAATTTGCCTTTCCATGTCAACTGATTCCAAACCACACTATCTGCGAAGCTGGCTTTTGGGTTCTAGTACTTTTTCTAAACTTCTGAGGATCGCTTCTCTTGACTTAGCACAAATGCAGTCATTTTGTTTATTAAACATTTGCCCAACAATAAAGATTTTCCTATCAATAAAAAGAATATTTTTGTAGCCATCACCAATGTACGTTAATTGATTCTAACGCTGTTTTTAATACTAAAAAATATTAAACTCAAGCACTATAAGTAGTAGCAAAATTTATTTTAAGAGAAGAAACATTTTCGATCCTTTACAGATCCTCTTCAGCTTCTAAAGATTTTAAATTCGAAAATGTTTACACTTGTCATTTGAGTCATTATGTCAGTACATACATAAAAGGTTTAGAAAATTTAACATAGAATCAAATTAAAAACAAACTATTAGTAAGATATACATATTATATACAAATGTGAACATATTAACAAAATAAAATAACAATAACTTTAAAAGTTCATAATCTATGTACAATTCTGTAATTCCGTGCACTGAGAATGACAGACTGGGTAGTTCGTTTATAACATTATTGTGTGTTCCCCTTTCTGTTATAACTAGCGATTCTTGTAGATATGCATGTTTGCGTTTGAAATCTGTTCTTATAATTCTTGCTTGTTTCCAATCTATATCCAGTTCGTATTCGTAAAATCTCTTAGCCAGTGATGCACTTAAATGGGCATTCATAATATCTTGTTGATGTTTGTTGATCCTTTGGGAGAGATTCCTCATCGTTATGCCAATGTATTCCTCATTCTGTCCTATAGTTTTATTATACATAGGAATTGTATATACTCCTGATAATTGCTGCTTTGGATAGGGCTTTTTATTGTTTCTCAGTGCAGAAAATAAAGTTCTACTTCTCTTAGGTGCCAATGTAATCTTTGTTCTTTTCGCTACTTCTTTGAGGGATTTATACGTAACTATTTCATACGGCAATAATATATATTTTAGCTGTTCTTGTTGGTCTGATGCTGATCTTCTGCTAATTGACGCATTTGGTACTACACTACCTCTATTCTTGGTCATTTCTTTATAAATCTTTTGCATAAAATTATCATCATATCTATGTTTTTGGCCTTCTTTAAAGATGTAGTCTTTCTCTGCCTTTTTTGCTTCATCTGTTGTGCAATGCATCAATAGTCTTCTAAAATAGGCCCTAAAAGCCGCTTTTTTGTACTTTGGTGGTCATTCGACCATTTTGATATAATACTTATTATGTATGTAGGTTTTCTATATACTGTAGTTTCATTAATAATTTTATCCAAAAGATCTTTATTTCTGCACTGAGAAATGATAAAAAGCCCTATGCAAAACAGCAATTATCAGCAGTATATACAGGGCCAGATTTACCTATAGGCCAACTAGACCTATAGGTAAATCTGGCCCTATATATACTCCTAGGGCTCCAAAACTATCAATCAGTTATCAACTTTTATAAACTTTTAATAAGAAAAATTTTTTTTTTTTATTAAAGTGCTAGATAGAAAGTAAAATTTTAAAGGTTCCTTATAAGTTATAAGGAGTCTTTAACCTTTAGCGCTCCAACGCCTAGCATTGCTAGACACGCCTGCTCCGTCTAACGCTCCAACGCCTAGCTATGCTAGACAAAGTTTAAGACCCAAAAACTTCGTAATTTTTGCGTAAATTGTAGGACCCCCAAAAATGTAAATCTGGCTCTGAGTATATACAATTCCTATGTATAATAAAACTATAGGACAGCAGGAGGAATATATTGGAGCAATGATGAGGAATCTCTCCCAAAGGATCAACGAACATCAACAAGATATTATGAACGTCCATTTAAGTACATTTCTGGCTAAGAGGTTTTAAGAATATGAACTGGATATAGATTAGAAATAAAGAAGAATTATAAGAACAGATTTCAAACACAAACATGCGTATCTACAAGAATCGCTAGTTATTGCAGAAAGGGGAACGCACGAGAATGTTATAAATGAATAACCCAGTACATCGTTCTCCAGTGCACAGAGTTATGGAATTATACATAAATATGAACTTATAAATTATGAACTTTTAAAGTTATTGTTATTTTATTTTGTTAATATGTTCACATTTTTATATAATAATGTATATCTTACTAATAGTTTGTTTTTAATTTGATACTATGTTAAAATTTTCTAAGCCTTTTATGTATGCACTGACATAATGACTTGAATGACGAGTGTAAACATTTTTGAATTTAAAATCTTTAGAAGCTGAAGAGGATCTGTAAAGAATCGGAAATGTTTCTTCTCTTAAAACAAATTTTGTTACTGCTTATAGTGCTTGAATTTAATATTTTCGCCAATGTACTGCTTCAGTAATGCCTAATTTCTGTTGATTTAATTCTTCTTTGGATAAAAACTTTAAAATGAAGGATATGTCATTTTTTATCTTTAAGTTTTATTTTAAGGTCCTCCAAATTGTTGACATTGACATGTTCCTTTGCAGAGCCAATTTGGTTGCAGCAAGAATTTCATTGAATTTGTACATGTCAAGCATTAATAGTCTTTAGCATTCTTTTT
Organism: Olivierus martensii; assembly: GCA_000484575.1. NCBI lineage: Eukaryota > Metazoa > Arthropoda > Arachnida > Scorpiones > Buthidae > Olivierus > Olivierus martensii. Next base: position 17,683 of record AYEL01076992.1, read on the forward strand.
GTTCTTGGTCTACTAGAACGCTTTCTATCATTTTCCTGTATCTGCCTGTCATCATATACTGTCCTTCTTTCAATTTCTGTGTGTTTTAACAACTTAAAAATTTCACAGGGTCTCAAATAAATGTAGCTGCAATATTGCATTCCAACAGGATTGTTTTTGCAGCATTTTTGTTCTATTGAAGATTCTGGAAAAATTTTTTGTTTACAAGAAGATAACATAGCAATGAAGGCATATGTGAAAATGAAAATAGGTGGCTTGCATATTTTCAATTCTCATTGTTATTGAGTGCTGTTTGAATTTTGTGCAGGAATTTATACTAGGTATATATAACTATAACTAGGTATATTGATTTTTACTTATTCAGGCATACCTTGTTTTACTGCACTTTTCTATTATGGTGCTTGTCAGTGATATTCTATGTTTTTATTTTATGTATGAAAATAAAAATTATTTGCAAAATAATACTTAAAATTGGTATATAAAACAAAAATTAACACAAAGGTAGACTGTGCTTGAAGCAATCCTAAAAAGCTGAAGGTGTGAGACCCAGAATAGAATCTGTATCTTCAAAATGATATATAAATTCTTTAAAATGTGATCATCAATCATCTAGCTCAGCGTTTCTCAAACTATGGGTCGCGACCCCATTTGGGGTCGTGAAGCGAAATGCTGGGGTTGCAAAAATTAAATTCAAATACTTGAATTTCAATGGGGTCGCAAAAATTAAATTCAAATACTTGAATTTCAGTTTATAAGGGTCGCAAAAATTAAATTCAAATACTTGAATTTCAGTTTATATGTAAGGAGTCGCAAAAATTAAATTCAAATACTTGAATTTCAGTTTATATGTAATTACAAAAATTAAATTCAAATACTTGAATTTCAGTTTATATGTAATTTCCACAAATGTCCAATATTAACATTTGGACTATTTTCAGTGTAGTTGGCTGATTGTGTTCATTTTAATAAGTGTGTAAGCTGTGGTTGGTTGATTGTGTTCATCTTAACAAGTGTGTAAATGACTTATATACTTGTACGTTTTATTTCATATTTAATATATGTGTATAAATGATTTATGTATTTGTATGTTTTATTTCATATTTAATACCTGGGATCGGGAAAAATGTCATAATGAAAAATGGGGTCATGAATGAAAAAAGTTGGCAAAAAATGTCGTAATGAAAAATGGGGTGATGAATGAAAAAAGTTTGAGAGCTAGTAATGAAAAATGGGGTCATGAATGAAAAAAGTTTGAGAAGCGCTCGTAATAAAAAATGGGGTCACGAAAAATCTCATAATGAAAAATGGGGTCGTGAATGAAATGGGGTCATGCATGAAAAAAGTTTGAGAAGCGCTGATCTAGCAGAGCTAGTAATGAAAAATGGGGTCATGAATGAAAAAAGTTTGAGAAGCGCTCTTTGTGAAAAATGGGGTCGTGAATGAAAAAAGTTTGAGAAACTGAATTTTTTCAGCTAGATGGTCACATTTTAAAGCATTCATATATCATTTTGGAAGATCCAGGTTCCATGATCAATTAATAAATAATAGTATAAATATATTTTAAGGCTTTTATATGCATTAAAAAATGAAAAAAGGCTATGATTCACTTTACAGCAATGGTTTAGAATGTAACTACTGCAATAACAAGGTATACGTGTATTATTATATAATATTTAATATGTTTTATTTTATTTAAGAGGAAAACTACATAAAGGAGAATATTTCCCAACTGAATAATAGTAATTATTTAGAGAATTTACAAAATTATATATTCCAGTAAGAATTTCTGCAATGTCGGAATTTAAGATCAAATATGTGATTATTTCTATGTTTAATGCTATAATATAAACAAAACATTTAAAGAATAAGGAATTATTTAAAGAGATACGATGGAATACATATTATTGCAAAATTTGGATTTTTAATTTGATTCTAATTTTGATGGAAAGTGTATCTAAAAAGATGTAATAAAAAATGAAATTGAGACATTATAAATTTCCTGATATCACATTTAAGATATATTATCAATATTTAATATGTATTTAACTTATTTTGTAAAATTTAAACCAATTAAGACAAAATTACTTGATATCTTCTTTAAAGACCAATTTTCCTCTTGTTCTCATCAATTAGTCAATTATTTCAAGTGTATACTTGAAGTTTTGTCTGGATTAAAAGAAGTGCTGGATCATTAGTGTTTGGAAAATTGGTAGTCAACTTATATATTTAATAATTTAAAAATTTAAATAAATTTTTATTTTAATTAAAAATTACTTTTTTTTAACAGTGCCTTACAGTTGTCAAAGAAGAAGAGACAGCCAACTGTTGCAGCTTTATTGCAACAGCATAAATCACAGTTACAAGTGGAACCAGTTGTTAATGAAAATTCATTCCAGTCAGAAAATGGTGAAGAATGTGCTGAAGATGGTGTTAAAGGTGATATTAGTATAAATGAAGTTGTGGATTCTGTTGTGAAATCTGGTGAAGAAAGAGTTAATAATGGAAATGTAGGAATGACTGCAGGAAGCAGTGATAGTGATGAACATATTCGACTTGCAATTGAAGCGATTAATGCTCCTAAACTTCCAGATAATTTATCAACAGATCTTGAAGCAATGATAAGTAAATTGAAACAGGTGAATATTTATCATATAGATGCTATCATAAAATAATATTACCAAATAAGCACTTTTTGCAGCTAAGAATACTTTATTACAGAGTAACAAACATTTTTGGTACTAGGCCATCATCAGGCTACATTTGGAAATAGAACAAACTTAAATTTTAACAAAATAGAATAAAATAAATAAATAAAATAATTTAGGTCAATATGGTTATAAGCACAAAAGATTAGTAACAAAAATAATAAAAATTGCAGAATATTTGGGTATCTAGAAGATAAAAAATTTAAAAATTAAAATTAAAGATAAAAACAAAATAATAGTAGCATATATAAAAAATTTCTTTTAAGATAAGATTAGACAAGGCTGGTATTCTAAAAAGAATGTCTTCCTTGTTTGTATGTTGTTTTGATTGCATAAGTCCATGCCTGAGATGGTTCTAGAGCTACTCTATCATTCAATATTCTTTCAATTTTTTGTCTCTGCACAATTTCTAAGATCTCCATGGTCAAGGCCTGCCTTGGTGCATTAATGGGTTTTATGATTCTCATATTGTCTCATCCTAACCTGAGATCATTATTGTTTGATTCTATCAATAATGTAGCAGATAAATTTCCTTTCTTTATATCCTGCTTATGCTCCTCAATTCTTTAGGAGAGAGATCTCTTAGTTACACCTATATATGATGCCACTTGTCAGGTTTTCATTTTCTCTGCAGGAATCTTGTATACATTTTTTTTCAAAATGCTTTATGGGATCTTTCTCATTTCTTAAGACATTAAAAATAGTTGGCCCCCTCTATATTGCTAACTACTACTTTTTTGCTATCTTATTTACTATATTAAATTTTTTCAGATTATAGGTATCATTCTTGTTGGTCAATGGGTATAGGCATGCCTAGGTGGCTTGTACTTGCCCTATTAAGATTTTCCCATATTGAGTTTAATATTCTTTGTAAAAATGATCTTTTATACTCCATCCTTATAATACACTCAAGTTCATGCTTCATATCTCTTGGTTCTGTAGAGTACATGATTGCCCTTCTAAAGAAGTACTTAAAAGATGCCTTCTTGTAACTGATTGCATCCTGGGTCTAGATCGGTATAAAGACCAGTTATAGGGGTTTCCTATACATACTCATTTTAAAACTTCCATTTTATTATAGTTATTTTCAGGTACAAATAATGGATGGTCTGTTCACTTTGCTATTCTTTTTTTAGAGAGAACCTATAGGTATCCAATATAAAATGCATTAGTGAAATCCTCCAGACATGAGTCATTTTCCCATATCGCCATAATATCATTCACAAACCTTATGCAAAATTTTAAATTTGGTTGGAAGATTGGGATATATTGGTTTTTTAAAGACCTCAGTACTATTTCTGCTAAAGGACCAGCTATTGGTTTTCTTATTGGTACTCTCTCTGTCTGCTCACATATTTTGCATTTTTTTTTTTTTTGAAGTAGGAGCTGTAACATATAATGTGCACTATATCTCTCAATGGGGTTGCTATATTTTGTGCCTGAGTATGGGCTCCAAATAAATTTGTAAAATGCTATACATATTGGTTTAAGATGGAGTGATGGATACAAAATTTCAAAATCACGTCGTCAGGAGACCGCCTTCATTAAATCTTATGCTAGGCAGTTTCGTCAAAATTGATGACAATATCATCATTGATCTATCCATTTCCCTTAATATTGTAGTGCACCAGTGGGCTAACGCCTTCTCCCAATTGTTTGTGGGGGCTGTCCTATTCTCCATTATCAGTTTTGCTGCTAAGGGATTCTTATGTATTTTTATATAATTAGGCAACCTCAGACGCTATGTTTCCACTCTACTGGGAAGTGCTTATGGTTTATGATTGCACTAATCTTTAACGCTTCTCATTTTAATAAAGACACGCCCTCTTACGCTCCAAGAAATATGAAATATGATATTTAATATTCGATATTTTACCATAACATTTTGCATTTTAATTTTTTGGCACAAAAAAAAATTGGATTTTGTTGTCCATATACTGTGGCCTGATATCGTTTTTTAATTTTAAATTAAGGACCAAAAGAAAAAAAGAAAAAAAATACAAAAGCAATTAGGACTAATTACCATATGTAAACAATATATAATTTTTCAAATTATTCATGATTTTGGCATAGATAAAAAAAATGTTGATATATTTACATTCTTGATGATATTCTGCATCTAATGATACCAAATACTTCATAATTCTAAAAAACTTTTCCAACTTAATGAAGACAATTTATATTGTAATTTGACACTACTAAGCGAAATCTGATACCTTGTGTAAATAAACAATCGTATTCGCCCTCTTGCAGATGAAATACGGTATTCTACTACAAAAATATTTAAAATTATTATTTATTAGCCATTTTTCTTCCTATTTTCTTAAAATAATGTATGATAAATACTTTTTATTTTATAAGAAGTATTAGTATGTATGATAATGTCGACTTTGTTAAAAATTTATTTATTTTAATAAATATTGCTATAATTTGTATACGTAGCTATCATCCTGCCATCTGTATGCCAGATTTAGCCCTGATTTTTGATAAATTATTGCTTTTTATATGTTTTTTTTACTCAAGATTTGTCTCAGTGCCTTTTAAAAATGGCGTATGGTGAATTATTTCTCTATATTTAGTCATTCTAAGTCATTAATTTTTCAAAAAATAGTTAAAATATAATAATTATAGCATTTTCAAACAAAGGGGATAGGTTGTCATGGTTCTCCTTTTAGTTAACATAATGTAACTAGCCCATAGCCTAAGGTCATGTAGTTGACCTTGGATGGATGCTGTGTTTGACAATAATTATGCACCCCTAGCTACTAGTTACCTGTTTCGACTGCAGATAACACAAAAATTATTGTTTAAATTTTTGTGTTATTTTTAAAATATAACTAATGTAAACAACGTCTACAAATTACTTGTTTCGACTGCAGATAACACAAAAATTACTTTATTATTTAAATTTTTGTGCTAGATTTAAACATAACTAATATAAACAAACAATCAGCTGATTTCGAAAACCGTTGGATATTTCCCGGCATAATTTAGAACGCCAACTTCCACGTCGATCGTCAAGCGTGGTATAGGTTGCTTTGTTTCTCTGATAAATAGAAATTTATTTATTTTTAAATAAAACTAATTTATCGAATTTTATGTGTGGGGAAAAACAGCAAAATCATATTTTTTGGAAAGGGCCAAACTTTCCCAAATTTTAATTTATTGGATCAAGATATCTGTAAAAAAGAAGTAAGGATAAAGTAAGAAAGAAATGTGGAACATGATAGAGCAAGTCGGACAAACTGTTCTTGAATTTTTGGCGGTCCAAAGATCACAAATGTATTAATTGATTCGATTAAATTCGAATTAAAGGGTTAATTAAAATTTATTAAAATATCAACGTAAAATCAGGATTGGGTTCGAATTAAAGGGATAATTAAAAATTTATTAAAATATCGACGGAAAATCAATTAATTAAAAATTTATTAAAATATCGACGGAAAATCAAATTTTTGAATAATATGACAGATATATGAAAAATATGATAGACTGAGATTTTAACCATTTTTTCTTGATTTAAGCAAAAATAACAAAGTTATTGGGTTTTAAACTTTGTCTAGAATATCAAGGAGGTGGAGCGCAAGACGGAGCGCACGTGTCTAGGATATCTAGGCAGTGGAGTGTTAAAGGTTAATCTTGGAGGCCAGCTTTATGGTCGGGTATTTCTTTAGTTGTCTTGGGTTCGTCTGACTGATATATGTCTCTAGAAATGAATCACATGTTGTTCTGTCCAGTAGTACCATTTTCTGTGTTTTGTCTTCTCTTGTTATTGTATAGTTGTTAGTATTAAGCCAAGATATTGTTTTTTTTAATAAGATATGCATCTTTGGCTCTGTCTTTCACCTTTCTGGTATTGTTTCTGTTAATTTTTATGGTTTACATGTGACTATCTCAATTGTTCTTTTTCCAAGTCATCAATAGTGTGGAGCATGTTTTCAACTATAGGTATATCATCCAGGATTGATGTTTTGTGTTCCATAGGGTCCATGAAAGCCTTTCTTCAGGACCTATTCTGCATATGATGGTATTGTGATGTCTCTGATGAGCTCAGCTTCAATGCTTAACTTAAGTTAAGGTGTGTTTTGATATCTTTATTGAGTTGGTGCTTAAAAATCCACCTGGTTTTTTTTAATGTACCTTATTTTTAGTGTGTTCCTTAGGTCCTATGCCTTAGCATGTTACTATATTTAAAAAAAGGGTAGTACCAGCAAGGCTGCTGAGAGAAATTTTCAGGCCCCTTGAGAAGTCTGTGGACTGCACCCCACTTACAAAAATGCATCACTTTGGTTTAATAAAAAGTCATATAAAATATTAAACATTTATTTAAAAAGTATATAATAAATTTCAAAATTTGATACATTACATACCATACAAAATACAAACTTTAAATAAAAATTTAAAAACCTTCATCTATCAAAATATTATTATTATATTTTACCGGACAAACCCGAATTCAGGAAATACTAGACTTTCCTAGTCAAAACGAGAACGTCCTAACACATGTCGGACGTTCTAGTATTTCCTAGGCTGAACTCGAAATGCCGAACATTTCTTATTCAAAGTCCGGAATTTCTAGTTTTTCCTAGTCAAAATATTTCTTATTCAAAGTCCAGAATTTCTAGTTTTTCCTAGTCAAAACCCAAAGTGGCAAACATATAAAACAAAACTCTTCATTACTCATGTATTCCTGCTCAGAGTTCTATATTTGCCAGCAAAAATTTCTTTTTTTTATGGACTATTTGTAAGGATAAACAAATCTCATTGAGGAAGGCTGCAAATCTGCACCAGTGGAAGTACATATGTAGGGCTAAATCCGCTTAAAATGCACGAAGCATTGTATATCTAAATTATGTTTGTACAAAAAAAGAATAACATTTTTTGTAATTCTAAATGCCACAAAAGCTTACCTTGCACAAATAAATAACAGGTACCTAGTTAGGTTTTTTATTTTTGTATTTGTGTTAATACTGTGAATACAAAAATTGTTGATTAATTGATTAAAAACATTATTATAATGAACATAATTCCTATTTTTATTACTTGATAGGAAATAACAATTTCATTGTTATTTTCTTTCAAGAAAATAAAATAAGACAAATTGAAAACAAAGCTAACTCTCATTCATTATTTACATGGTTGACTTTAAAGAACTGAAATTGCCAATTTTTTATTTTTTATGGACAAACATTTTAATATTTTTTTTTAGTCAAAATTCAACATAAAATGCAAAGTAAAAACTTTTAAAAATTGAAAAAAACAGCTAGGTATCTCTTATTTATTTTTGCAAGATAGGCTTTTGTTGTATTTAGAATTACACAAAATAATAATATTTTTTTCAAAACATGATTTAAATACACAGTGCTTTGTGCATTGAAAGTGGGTTTAACTCTGTGTACTTTGCCTGGAGCAGATTGCAGCCTTCCTCCATGAAATTTGTTTATTCATGCAAATATTCTCTAAAGAAAGAAATTTCTGCTGGCAAATATCGAATTCTGAGCAGGAATACATGAGAAATGAAGACTTTTATTTTAACTATTTGCCATTTTGGGTTTTCACTAGGAAAAATTAGAAATTCCGGATTTTGAATAAGAAATGTTCGACATTTTGAGTTCAGCCTAGGAAATACTAGAATGTCCGACAAGCGTTAGGACATTCTCATTTTGACTAGGAAATTCTAGTATTCCCGACAAGCATTAGGACGTTCTTGTTTTGACTAGGAAATTCTAGTATTTCCTGAATTTGAGTTACCTGTAACATATATAATATGCTACCGAAAACGCCGGAGTTGTTAAGCATTTCTATATATAAAATAATTTATTTTGGTCTGACTGCTTTGGGTAATTCACAGTGCACTCTGGCGATGGTCTGCAAAATATCGGACACATTATGTGACACATTGGGGCTTGACAGTCAGATCCTTTTCGATGCCAGGCCATGACAAAAGTCTGTTGTCACTCTCTCTCAGCAGCCTGAGTACTGGCATACTGTATTAAGTGATCATAACATTGCCTAAATTCATGATATGGACTGTTTATTTTGAAAGTGGTGTAAGTCCATTTTTTTAAAACAATGAGATATTACATAAATAAAAAGTTTACACTAAATTAATGTAATATTTCAGTTTTTTAAAAAAATGGACTTACACTACTTTCAAAATAAATGGTCCATATACTTTAAAATATCATCTTGCATCAGAGATGACAACTTTTAAGCAAATCTACTTGGTTTTATTCAATACTGATTTGGACTTGATCAGCAACTTAATATAGATATCAGATATACCTCATTTAATTTGCACTCCTCTAAGAATTTCTATATTTCAAAAGTTCTTATCTGTTTTCTACTAAGGCTCAGATGTTTCTGTTAGGATTCTACATCAGGTTGGCTCTGCTCATTAATAGACATATTACTGCATTTGCTGCTTCTACTCATATCTAAAATAATATTACCAATAAGCACTTTTTGCAGCTAAGAATACTTTATTACAGAGTAAAAAACATTTTTGGCACTAGGCCATCATCAGGTTACATGCAAAAATAGAACAAATTAAAAATTTAACAAAATAGAATAAAATAATGTGAGTCACTATTGTTACAAGCTCAAAAGATTAATAACAAAAATAATACTAAAAATTGCAGAGTATTTGGGTATCTAGGAGATAAAAAATTTAAAAATTAAAGATAAACACAAAATAATAATAGTGTATAAAAAATGTCTTTAGGTTTAAGATAAGATATTATCATATTCAATAGTTTATAGTTTTCAGTCTAAAATAGAAATAGAAGAAGGGTTACAAGAAATAAAGAATAGAGAAGAAATTAGAAAAAAAGGGAAGTTCATTTTGATGCTGTGTCATTTCTTGCACATAATAGATGCAATGTGCTAAATAAAAATAAATATTAGGATTTAGTCCTTTACAGCACATTGCACCTACTACATATTAAAACTGACCTAATATCAAAATAAACTTGCCTTTCTTTCTAATTTCTTCTCTACTTTTTATTTTTTGTAGCTGTTCTTCTTCAAGGTCTTGTATTTCTTCTTTGCAGCTTTTACTAAAAACTTTGATATGTAACTCCACAGCAAAATTATTGTGTTGCTGTCTGATTTGAACCCAGCATCATTCTACTCCTTACTCATCTCCATATCTATTACCCTAGAAACACAGTTTCAGTGATTATTATTAATTAACATACATATATGAGATACAGTAAGAATTTCATTATAAAGGCTCCTTTATATTCATTCTTCCTGGAAAAAGAAAAGAATGTGGAATATTTAGTTTCATTTTAAATGCTAATATGTGAAATATTTTATATTCAATTAAATATAGTATTTTTGCTTTTCCTTGATTTCAAAATTTTCCCAATTTAAAAATTATGTTAAACAGAAAATTTTAACAAATAATGATTTATTTTCAGATAGAGTGAAGGCTAGATAGCATATTGGCTGAAAATATTTTCAAAATTTAATATATTGTTAACAACAATATTAACAATATATTAAATTTGAATCAAAAATGAACTGTGTAGAGGTTTTGGCATTACTGTTCTGAATGGCATTGAACACAAATCAACTGTATAATAAACAGAATAATATATCTGTACTACAGATAGTCCTCAACATAAGACTATTCATACTTACATTGGTGACAAAATCCATTAATTCTGTGATTGGTTATTACAGTTCAATAGATTTGAGTCCCTGACCCAATGATAAGAAATAAAGAAAATATCTTTTTTGTATCTGATTCTTGCAGTTTTGTGTTCTTTATATTTATTGTAAGAATATCTGTAAGAACCAGCTCACACCTCGACTGCTAACTTGACGGGACGCTAGAAAAATAAACAGGAGGAGATGGTGAGAGGGAGAAGGCGTGAATTTCAGCTAGAAAGGAAGATAGTTTAGAAGCTGCTGGAAGCAGTGGATTTCCCTGTGTCTTATTTTAAAACTACAACGTATATAATTGTTACATTTATTAATATAATGTATATTGTCCTAGTAAATATTAGATATGAGAAATCCATAAATTTTAGACATTTTCAATTTCTGAATGTTCTGACTTATGATATCAGGGTTTGAAAGTGAACTCCATATGTTGAGAACTATCTATATTTCTAAACAGATGTAGACAGTGGTTGGCTTTTAACTCTAATAAATGAAACACTGATTTACAAAATTAACAGTTGAATACAGTAAGTCAGAATAGTATTTGATTGTATTATTAACAAAATGGATCAATTGTTTGTGTTTAAATCCATTTTCCATATTGGAAAATCTTTACCTTTTTATATGCCAGCAGTTAATAAAATTAATCCTAATTAATATGTAATAATATAAGATTATCATATATTGCTTAATTTTCATCAAAATTTTTTGAAATTTCAGTTTATTATATCTTTTATTCTCTTTCTAACATTGTAAGTATTTTGAGTTTTATTTTTAAATTTTTCGTTTTTGTTCCATGTATGATATTATTGAAAACATGATTTTTTTTTTTTTTATATATGAGAATGTAGCATCCATTGAAATGATTGCTATCTTTGGATAATGGTTGGTTTTCTGAATAAAATAAGTAATAAATGAAGAAAATTGGACCATATTTTAAAAAAATTCAATAAAAACCAAATAATTGCAAATTTTGATTAATGAACATTAAGATATCTTATGTAATTATTTCAAAATTTATGTAAATTTCTTTAAATATTGCCATTATTATTAATAATTTATATTTATTCATATGTCATTAATTTCAATAATTTTTAATTTTAATATATTATAAATTTTCGAATTTATATCAAAAAACCTAATGCAACCAAATCAAAAACAAAATTGTCTCCTCTCATACATAAATAGTTATGATATTCTTTACTATGCTATTATTGGACTTGCTGATGATTGAATCTCGCAACACATCCAACATCACACTTCCAAACATGCTATAGGTTTTGCAGGAAAAGCATAGGAAAGGAGTGACAACATTAAAACAAAACTATCTTGCCCCTTTTAATGGTGGATCTATATTTGTATTAGTATTTTCTCATTTTTTGATTAAAATACAGCAGAAAATGATAATCAATTATTCTATTAAAATAGACAATATTTTTTATTAATTTTTGGTATTATCTATATTTAATTTTAAAATTTAAGATTTTATAGTTCATGCTATAAAAAATTAGGTTTTGCAAAAAAATTGGATAGTTAGTTTTATTTCAATATATAATTGGAACAACATGAATGCAGTAATCTAGAATATAGAGAAAGAAGAGAAGGGAAAAATGAATATTCTAAAAAATACTCAAATAAATTTTTGAAAAACCATTTAAAATAAGAAATTTTAGCCAGAAAAACATTTGGGAACTATCATCGGAAACTCATTATGATCGTTTTTCGAAAACTAAACATTACTCAAAACTGTAAACCAAATAGGACCTGCAAAATTGCAGTATAAAATTCTATGGTTTGTTTCTGCTATGCACAACATATGCTTTCAATGGCATGCAACTGATTAACACTAATAAATGAGGCCATCAAGCATTTAAAAATTCTGAATCTTTTGCATGCCATTGACGACATATGCCACTCAAGGTCATTTACCATAAAATGCCATTGATTGCATATGCTGTGCCTGGCAGGGACAAACAATAGAAATTTACAACTTCAATTTTGCAAGTCCTAATTAGTTTATTGCAGAGGGTTTTTGAAAAGGACTATAATGAAGTCTCCAATGATTGTTTCTAAATGTTTTCTGGTCAAAATTTCTTATTTTAAATGGTTTTATGAAAATTTATTTAATTGAATATTTTTTGGAAAATTTGCTGTTTTCTCCACTTCTTTCTCTATATTCTAGATTACTCTGTTCATGTTGTTTCAATAATAATATGTTTAAATAAAGTTAATTATCCAGATTTTTTTGCAAAAATTAATTTTTTATAGTATGAACCAGTAATTCTTTAACTTTCTTAAACACAGACCCTTCAGAGATCATTTGCCCTCACAGACTCCAAAGAATTAACACAAAGTTTAAAAAATAGCATTAAAGAGTAAATGCTCTTGTCTTACAAGTTAGTATTTTGCTGAAATTTTGTGGACTGGGAGAGTCTTGTGAATCCCCTGATAGGGTCCCAAGGATCCCTGAGGATCTGCGGAGCACAGTTGAAGAACCACTGGTATGGACTATAAAATCCAAAAATTTAAAAAATATATAGATAATATCAAAATTTTCTTAATTTTATTGAAATAAGCAATATGTTTTATTAATCATTAATTTTTTACTTCTTTTTCATTCCATTTTTGTCAAAACAAGAAAATACTAATATAGTCAGACTTCATTATATGGTCATCTGCTTATAAGGTCACCCCACATATATGGTCACTTTTGAAAAGTCTCTTTTGACTTAATAGAAACTCTGTATATTTTGTTACTGCCTACATATCAGATGTTATAAATATATAATTGCTTATATGGTCACTTTGAATTCATGGCAAAGGAATTTTCGATATCCATTTTTTTCAAGTAATTTTGAAACTCTTTTCAATTCCCTAATGCAAAATGTTGTCTACTCTTTCAGATATGTAACTAAAAATAGACATTATTGCTTTGTTTCATTCTGAAATTGTTGGGGAGAAGAAGAAATGCAACCCATTTGACAATTGTGGTGTCATTCCTCTGTTGTGATCAATAGTTGCAACTGACAAACCCCTCTGATTACAAGTGGGGAAGATCCTGTAAAGTTTTTTCTAAGTCCCACCATACTTTGCTACGGGAAAAATCCCGAAACGCTGCACTGAGTCTAACCCTGCGCCTCCTCCCTGCCGATCTTTCAAATTGATTTAATCTTGATGTGAATATCAATCTCGTTGGCATCCTGCCACCGCAAAACAGACTCTGACCAATGCTCCATCTAAAACTTTAACTTTATTAAAGAACAAAAGGTTAACCTTCAATAAAATGGTTACAAGGTGTCTCACCTGTACAATGAATTCAAAGCTTATATATTCAACGTTGATGTTTCCTACTTGGGAAATATCTTCCTTTAAGTACAAATGTAACACCAACATAAATTAATGACAGTTCACCAGTACCATGGACGAACATAGGACGAGGCGAGACCAGGAGCGCCATCTTCTGGCATACTTTTAAAGTTAGACAAATATACATTTTTTTTATCATTAAATAACTAATAGAAATTCTAATCTTCTGACTAAAAGCAAAAATTCTTTTATCAAGTAACAAAATATTAGTTTAACAATTTTTCTCGTCCTTCACCTTATAGTTATTACAACTAACATTAGCTTGAACAAACAGTCGGAAGTACGACGAAACACTCATCATGGCGGCACCCATCCATTCCTCATGCACAGGTAAGTTAAACTTTATCCAAACAATTATTCGAAGTAACTTTTCTCGACACCTTCCAAAACACACTGGCCCCACAATCCAGAACCTTACAACTTTACTTCCCTGGTTTGGTTGTTCTCCCAGTAAATTGTCCATTTTCAATAAACTTCTCACAGATAAAACAGAAATTAAAATAAACATTATTACAGTATTTGTTAAACATTCATTTACTGTTTCATTTTCACTGCAATTTAGGCAAAAAATGAGAAAATTCAAAGATAAACACTTGTATGCCGTTTAAAATGAGGTAGATTCAATTTAGTGGAAAATTATGATTTTTGTATTGTTTTTATTTTAATAAATTTCATGTTGGTATATGTTTTTAATTAAATGAATTCATACAGACAAATATGATTGCTATTCAAAACTTCATGTGGCATTTAGATGTTTTCACATCATGCATGCACTGCATTTCTGGCTCCTATGAATGATGTGATAATGGCACAGCCTTGCATGTTGCCAGATCTGATGATTTTTAAATGGTTTTTTTTATTTTAAAAAATATTATATAGTTTAAAATTGCTGATATAGAGATTTAGTGAATTTATAATTGCCTTTAGTGAAAAATAAATTTATTTTTGATATGAGAATTTTACTACTATTGCTCTACTACTAAGAATCATGAACTGGATTTGATAACAATGACTATAAGTGTAATTCATTTCACTTCACTTTTTATTTAATTGATTACATAATATACAATATAAAACTCAAAAAGTATTATCAATTACAGTGCTTTGTATTATTATTAATGTTATCTTTTAATCTAATTTTTATTTTGTTTTTCATTTTATATAAGCCTGCATCTATCATTTTCCCCCATATCCATACTTTTTTCAGGAGTCCCAATGAATATAATTTTTACACTGTATAGTTAAAATTCCATTGCCTTAAATTGAATTTTTTGTACTCTGTATATATGGATATCTACTTATAAGGTCAGTTTTCTCAATTTCATAGAAGTGACCGTATAACGAAGTCTGACTATATAAACAAACATCTGCGATTAACCTGGCAGGAATGAAATGCAGAATTCTTCTTCCACATGGAAAAAATTAAAAAATCTGAAGAAAATAGAATTTTCCAAAACTGTGCTAGGTTCTTCCTTATGAACTCATAAAATTTACAATGCATCAAAAAGAGCTAAAGGAAAAAATTGAGTGGGGATCTTGTGGTTTAAGATTCTGTGCTTCCCCTGCTAAAAAAAATAAAAGTTTTTTTATAATTAATCATTACTTAAAATAGTTTATCATTTCATGGCACTATAGTCACCAGTTTCATATTACTTTGCTGCATGTATTAATAAACAATTAAATATTTAATCATATTTGCAAATGAAAACTTTTGATAAATTTCTTCATTCTTAGATATTTCAATAAATTCTTCATCTAATTTTATATTTTTATTTAGGCTGTTTATTAAGTTTTAAATAATGATAAAGCTGTTCTGGCACAAAGCTATCTTCTTATTTTATATATACTAAAAAATTTTGAAACAATTTCTCAAAAAAGCAGATTGAAATGGCTTAACAAAAATAATAATACAATCTATATAATAATTTGTTTATCCTCATTAGTGTCACGTATAACTTTAGACAGAAATAGCTCGAAGACTATACAATGAAATTTTATAAATTCTTTTGATTTGAGTTTCTATGAGGTAAAATTAGAGTTTTTGATTATTAAATATATTTTAAATAACCGTTATAAAAAATTTCAAAAAATCAAATATCAACAAAACTTGTATAACTTATTCGAAAGATGGCGCGATGTGTCTGCCTGAGATGTTGGCTTTCCGGTAGATTAGGTTAGGTCTTATCTCTCAAATGATAATTACGTATAATTTAATAGTTACGAAGACTATATAATACTTAAAAGAGTATAAAAGCAATAAATTGTACAAACATATTCCAATATATTTTAATATATATCTTTTTTTTTAAATTTAATCAACAATGTTAGTGACGTTACGATGTTTCTCGCGCGAGAAAATAAAACTGAATAATCCTTTTATAACCTATACTGTACAGCCAGTGGATACTTTCAAATAACTTTAGGGAAATTTAGCGGCAGTAAGTAAAGTAGTTGACAGTCAATCAGTCGTATTGATACACTGTCTCTCTCATCCATTCGTCATTGCATTTGATTTAGTTGACAGCCCATTTCTGTATACGAAATATCAAAAACCGCCATCCTTAAATTTTTCTAAGAGATGTCTCAGTTGATCAAGGTAACAATCTATAGTCACATGTCATAATTAGGCAATTCTACTGATGAAAACATTCGTGATGGACACCATACGCCAACGGTCATTTCTCCGAATAACAAATAAGCACGTGTAGATTGATCATTGGTTAAACCAGTGCTTCTCAAACTTTTCCACTTGGCGACCTCTTTTACCCGAGAGAATTTTTTTGCGATCCTGGGTATAGATGTATATAAACTATTTCTGCGACCCTCAAATTTTGTTATGCGACCCCATATGGGGTTGCGACCCAAACTTTGAGAAGCACTGGGTTAGACTAAAGAATAGTAATAAAACAACAAAAGAAGAGTAATAGACACGAAAAATACACAAAATAACTTACAAGATGAATTTGAGTTGTGAGATGGTACAATTTTAATTTTGTAAAGTCCAGTAAAAATAGTACCAAGTGAAAGAAGTCACTCTATAAGTTAACAATCACAAAAAGAAACAGGAGTCAAATCGGTGATATATTCGAGATAGATGGGTATAATAATTATTTACTAGAGTTATCAATTCACCGTACCGACACGTAATTAAATATGCAATTATCGGTTCCATTGTGTTAAATATTCGTATAAAAAGGTATTTATATTTCCAAAAAGATACTGATTTCGCCTCTGATTCTTTTATGAACTTTGACCTAAAGATTCTCTCTTTCGTTTGGTACTATGTTTGCGGGCATTGCACAGTAACATATCTCTGAATGGCTTTAGATCTCGACGCTGTCACATCATACTTTCGCGCAAGAAAACAACTGAATTTTCTGTTTCTAAACTGTATTTTGCCAATGGATAGAATGTCTAATGACCTCAAGAAAGATTTACCATTCTTCAAAGTAGATACACTTTAAATAAGCAGCGAAAAGCAGGGCTGAACAAAGGAGGGGGATAATAGGGTAAAATTCGCTGGACCTAGAATTCACAGAGGCCTGGACATTACCTACAATTTGTTTTTTTGCACGCTAATTAATCGTAGGACTGAAAATTCCAATACGGGGTAATAAATTGCCCAACCTTATAACTTCAAAATTACTTGGAGCCCATGTAAATTTTCCTTCGGGCCCGGTGACGTCTCTCAACACCCCTTGCGTAATGCCTTTTTCCCAGTGGAGTATTTAATTAAATTCAATAGAAACTTCTGGAATTGCTCCTAAATAATTGGATACAAAATGCAGAAAAATTGTAATGTTTCTAAGAAATAAGGCAACAGTAGACTGATTAACCAACAGCTTTAAATTAATCATTGAGAAAATGATTGGGAGGAGACCAATCAATGTATCAAGTTGGCGAACATGCTTTATTTCCCAGAACGACTCTTAAATTAAGTGATCATGATTTTCTATTTGAATGGTGAAGATGTTCCCAATGAAATCAGCATATGGAATCACAATAATTAAGATTCAAGACGAATCTTTGAATTCAATTAGAGTTTATTTAGAAAAATGTATTTTCGTGATCAGTCATATTTTGTTTCAGATAATTTGTAATTTCTTCTTTCCAGTTATCCCGAAAATTCCATAACTAATTTTTATAAAGAAATATCTTTTTAATTAATAAGATAAAATTTGTTAGTAATAAAGAAATTTTGCCTAATAATTAGATATTGGGTTGTTCGGAAAGTAATTTCGTTTTTTTTTCATGAAAATGAACGACAATTTTTTTATAGTATATAAATATTTTATTCAATTATATATTGAACATTTTGGTCCAACACATGTTGTCATCTTTCAGCTAGTAGCATGATTCCATGCTCATAGAATTTCTGATCTTTGCTTGCAAAAACTGAACCAAGTGGTTTTTGATGTCCTCATTTGAGCTAAATGTTTTGCCATGTAAAGAATTTTGTAAAGACCGGAACAAATGATAATTGGAGGGTGTCAGATCTGGTGAATATGGTGGGTGCGGTAACACATCCCATCCAAGCTGTAACAGCTTCTGGCGAGTCATCAAACTTGTATGAGGTCTGGCGTTATCATGGTGAAACACTACACCTTTTCTGTTAATCAGTTCTGGCCTCTTCTGTTTGATGGAATCATTCAATTTGTCCAGTTGGTGGCAGTACACTTGTGAGTTAATTGTGGAATTGTCTGGTAGAAGTTCAAAAAAAATAATTCCCTTGAAATCCCATCAAACAGCGAGAGCATCACCTTTTTTTTGATGAATATCTGCTTTCGAAGTGCTTTGAGCTGGTTCATCTCTTCTGCTCCATGATCTCTTGCATTCCACATTGTTGTAAACAATCCATTTTTCATCGCCAGTTATGATTTGCTTCAGAAACGGATCATTTTTTTGATGTTTCAGCAGCAAATCACAGATGTCAATGCGATGGAGCAAATCTCTTTCCTTGAGAACATGTGGAACCCATATATCGAGCTTTGAAATGAAACCAAGTCGTTTAATGTGATCATGAACAGTCGAATTTGACAAATCCAATCTCGTAGCAATTTCTCGTGTTGTTATTCGTCAGTTTGATTCAATCAATGCCTTTATTTTGTCTTCATTAGCTTCAATTGGCCTTCCAGGATGTGGTACATCTTTAAGATTGAAATTGTCAGAACGAAATTTTGCAATCCAATTTTGACACTGGCGTTCTGTTAACACATCATCTCCATACACTTTGCATAACTTTTTTCTGCTTGAACAACATTTTTACCTTTTCGGTAATAAAAAAGCAAAATATGCCGAAAATGATCCTTTTTGTTTTCCATTTTTGACAGGAAAACAAAAATAAACAATTGCATAGAATCAAAAAAGTTTTTTTACGAATAAACCTTGAAATATCAGCTATCAAAATGTATAACAACAATAAGACTTAAAATAAAATTGGCAGGTAAAAATACAACTAACGCCATCCGTCGGAAAAAAACGAAATTACTTTTCGAACAACCCAATAAAATTTTCAAATAATTAAATTATAAAATCATTCATCAATCACCGACATTCTTTTATTGCTGGCGTAGCTAACAGCGAGAGCATCACTTTTTTTTGATGAATATCTGCTTTCGAAGTGCTTTGAGCTGGTTCATCTGCGCCCACCGGAGAGATGAAACCCAATGGGTCCGACGGGCCTAGGGCCCATTGAAGGGTGGGGGCCCCGCGGGCCCACCCGTGAAGTAGGGCCGTCGGGGGCACGGGCTCGTGAGGTGCAACCTCCACGGGCCCCCGTGCAATTACTACACATTTGAATTAATGCTTAATAAAATATGGACCCCCATGCAATTACTACACATTTGAACTAATGCTTAATAAAATATATTGTGCAATTACTACACACTTGAACTAATGCTTAATAAAATATATAGTAATAAATTTGCAAGGTAAGCTATTATTACACAATATGCTGTTATACTGTATAAAGTATTATAAGATCACAACTCAACAGTATATTTCCGCTCATTTATATGAGGGGGTAATTTCTAGTTATAATAAATCAAAGCTACCATCCACCATCTGTCCTACCATCTCTTGAGTTAATAATTAATTAAACATTTTTTTACTTTTAAATTTGGGTGCCATCTATTAATTAATAATTATATTATAATTTAAAGTAATTTTTCCTGAATAAAATTTTTCCACAGAATAGAAGTTGAACCAAAATCATTGTGATAGCGCCCCGATGCCTTACCAGTTAAACTACTGTGATATCTGGCAAAATTTCATTTCGGGAAATTTATGTAATATATAATTTGGAAAGTTATTGATCTAAGTAGAATCCCTAAATAGATAAAGTAGCGCATTCAGCCGCAATCTTATATTACTTGCCGCTCGATAATCACGGGTAACTTTATAGTAAGTAAACCATAATATTATATATTTATAAATACAGCAGTTTCTTACTTGGCAAACGAAGATTGTATTTGAAAAAAGTTTTCCTTCCAATATTTTGTAACCACTTCTTTCTATTTTACATTTCTTTTAACTTTGCAGCAAATGAAAGAATCTATGATCCTTTTCTGTTCAATTATAACAATTTACATCACTCTAGTAAGGCATATTCTTAAAAATAACAAGAAAGTTTATGTATGCAATGATGACACCCTATCTAACAGGATATAAAGTGGCCGATTTGGCGGCATCTGGTGGCGAAACTCTATCTATCTAGGGACTCTAGAACTAGGCTGATATAGCGCTGCCAGGTGACATGTCTATGTAGCCATGAGCTCTGATGGCCAACCTGGGCAGACAGACTTGGCTCAAGTTAGATAATATGCTATAGTTAAAATTAACTAGTGGAATATCTACAAACTAAATATTTTAATTCAATGCTAATTTTGCAAAATGAATTCTATCGTATTCCACGGTAGTCTAACTAGTAACCGGTTGAAGCACCATTAACTGCCAATTCTCTTCAGGTATGTAATGCATGAAGGAATTGACAGATAATGGAATAAAAAATTACTGGATAAATTTCAAATACTCCGTTAAAAAACTTGCAAGTGTTTAACAAAATTGAAATTGGATAGTCCTGAAGAAAACTTAATTCCTTTCACTCGATATTCTGCTTACTCATAAACCCATATTTGGAAAAACTTTAACAATTTATTTCAAAATATTTCAAACGAAATTATCAACTTGATTCAAAATCATTATAATTATAATTAATATAAATAATATTCATATATAAATAATATTCATATTAGATTACCTGGATAGCACCTATTCGTACAGTCATGTCATTCGTTATATTTTTCATCCTTCATAAATTTTATATTTTCTGAAAAATAATAACTTTTACTGATTTTCATAAAATATTAAAATACTATAAAAATTATTTTATGGAATATTATAAATAATAGTCCAATCTTTTATAATGTCAATGAAGAAAGAATGCTTTAGATATTATTCCTTCCGAATATATATATCATTTGCAGCAACATTATCATTAAAATCGATTAAATAAATAAATAAGTCTAGGCTATTTTATATTTTGTTATTTTTATTAACAAATGCATTTTCATGCCGTTTTGACTTACTGGAATAAAAAATCGATAATAAAAGAATTAGCTTATATAAAATTCAAAATCTTGGCATTAATTCGTTGAATTTTTTAAAATTTAGATAATTTGAAATAATTCTTGAATTCATTTTAAATCACACATATTTGGCATTATTCCGTGTTTCAGGCAGATTTTATACTATATTATTGCAATTTTGTCAATTTCTTTCAAATTTATTTTATATAATGAAACATAATGTTCGGACAATTAATTACTCCAATTTTCCACCAATATTCATTAATAAAATTTGACTTACAGTGACTGTTAATTGAATGGACATATTTATCATATAATTCAATTTTATTATATTATTCGTTTTGCATGAAATTCTATCTTAAGGAAAACATTAAAGTTATGTTAGTTATACCGCCATACCGCACAAGGGATATATATTATCTGGCGACCTGTTATTTTCACTTGGCATCAGACTAGCCAACATTCATGAAGGAGTCAACCGGAAGGTTTAAGTATGGGATTCAACTGGCCGAGCCTTGACCTCTTCTGGAAAATTGATGTTGAAGGACTCGGATGTGAACCCGAACTTTCTGGGTTGTAAGCCACACCCAACGCGCGGCAAGGAAGACATTGAGAATTTATATAAAAAATAAGAGGCAGAAAAATTGATGTTAGCCTATTAGTAATTAATGTATCAATTTTTTGTCTTCATTTAATCGTATTCACTTTTTTAGGTTACGTTGCACAAATATTTGCTTATATTGTAACAAATAATACGCATACTAGTAATAAATAGAGAAAACTGTACAATTATATTTATAATTATTAGTTAATATCTATCACGATATTTCTTTATATTAAATAAAGGCAAAATTAATGGGAGTATTGTTATAAAACATTACTATTTTTCATACTGATACGAAAAATTGGGATTTTTTTCTATTGTTATGAGTGAGAGTATTTGATATTTATTTATCATTATTAAATATTCCCAATATACAGTAAGCTTTTCGACTTCATTCAAAATTTATTGATATTTTAAATATTTTCTTATTTTTAATTATATTTTATAAACTTTTTATTTTCTAAAATTAAAGAATTTAAATACATGATTAATTAAAAAATTCGGTATTAATTAAATTAAATTTGTGCAATAGAACAAATCATTTGCATGACATTTTTATTCGACATAAAAAAATCAAATTGTTTTCAATTTATGAAATTTATTAAATAGAAATAGTCTTTTATTCAGGTTAATATTTCAAATATACAGGGTCATTCACCTAAGGTGTGACAGAAAACTTTTTTTACAGTGTAAACAAATGTCATAAACAAAAATTATTATATACAGGAGCTATCACTGTTTCAGAGAAACTCGAACCCAACAATAAAATAAATCCGTAATCATTGTTAAATCTAACCAAATTTACATAAAATTTTTCAAGCTATACGATTCTATATAATAATTGGAATACTTTGTTTACAAGCGATTATTGTCCCATTACTAATAATTTCTATAAATAATTAATCATATAAATTTTCATTATATATAAATTATTTTTAGTATATAATTACTTTAAACTGCATTTTATAAAACAATTAAATGCAGTATTTTCAATTAAAATTTTATGTAATTTTTTCTTTATTTTATGATAAATCCATATAAATCACAATATTGATTATAATTATAATTTGATACCAAAATATCAATCACCGATAATTTTAAATCCCTTGATGTTAATATATAATGCGAATGATTCCATATTAGATATTCTAAAAGAATGAATCTATTATTTACATAGTTACATATAGCTGCTTTTGTAAGTTATAAATCTATCTTCAATATTGTAAAGTGACTATAATGTCAAGATAGAAAAGCGTTTAGAATGGTCGCGGTGTTATAAAAAAAAAAAAAAACAGAAAGAAATGTGAAAATTATTAACGTAGAACGATTGATAAAATTATAATTCTTTGCCATGTTAAGTTAACATTTTAGAATGTAGTCTAATATATAAAGGAGAGATGAAAATGAGCATCAATAAGATTTTAAAAATAAATCTTATTAAATTTTGAATGTCAGCTTAAATAATCTTTTTACTTGTGCTTTTTAAAATGATCTGTTATAGTGAATCGGGACATGAGCGTAATCGGGGAACAGCTTATTTCTCTCTATTTCGTTAGTATTTAAACAGGTGGCGATCAAAGGTGGTTTATTATAATCTTCTATAAGCCTGCCAAAATATAGAAGAGCTATTATCAGATTATCAATTACTCATAGTTCTCTATTGGAAATCGAAAAGTTCCCAGTGAGTCTTGAATTTTTCATCAAAAATTATACAGTCATTTTTTGAGGTATTATTATTAATCATAATAATATCAACATAGTAAAAATTAATATATTTTGTGTGTAGTGGATACTCTTCTTTCGATGTCGTTTTAATTTAGCTATCACAAATCAAATGATTAAAAGTTACATCTCACCCTGATAAAAAAGAAAGACGGCAATTTTTGCTTCAGGAATAGATGACGAATTTTAATTTTTGTATTTATAATTTATTTTCATAAACTAAACGATAAGAATATATATTAGCACACAAGCAGAGGTTTTTGGTTCGAAGAAAGTTTAAAACTTTCTTCCAACCATAAAGCTTTCACTAAAATGTATAAACAGAGTAGGCATAAATTGCTTCAATACTTATAACCAGAGATCTTTGATCCGAAGAAAGTTTAAAAATTACAGCATAACATATAAACAGAGAGGCATGAATTGCTTCAATGCTTCGCAGAAATATGGTAGGCTTGTATCTACCTTATATAACTTTAAAACGGAGATTCTAGAAATATAATGATGAAAAATGTGGCATGGAACCCTACAGTAAATAATTCATTATATGTTTAATATTAATTGTATATGAAGGGCGTTTAGAAAAAAACTGCTAAATCCACTTTCCTGGGGATAGCTTATTTTATATGGACAAATGGACAACTTCTACATTTTTCTTAACTAAAAGTGACTGCTCTATAATAACTTTTGACTTTCGTGATATGGAGCCACATTTAAGGCACCAAAGCGTCGAATGTGGCTCAAAAGCTGCAATTTGGCTACCGTGGATGTATATAATACCTAAATAGCTGATTTTATTTAATTCTTTAATTTTATAGAATTTAATAATTTATTCTATTAAAATATATATGGTATAGTGAACAAGAAGTTTATTGGATGAATAAAAAATTCATTTTTGCTATTTATTAAAATGAATATCATCCAAAGCGCAGCAACATTTTACCCCGAATATTCGGGGTAAGATGACTAATTGTAACTTTTTAAAAAAATTATGAATAATGAACCGATTGTTATTTCAAATTGTTTGATTGAGTTGCATATGAAAATCCCTTGTAAGTTTAAGTACAAAAAATATGAAATGAAAATATTCAAATTTATAGTTTTAGTATCAGAAAGAAAAAGTTGGCCAACTTCCCCAGATTCTCGATAGATTACTTAACTAGATAAGAATTATTTTGTTTGTTTATTGGAAAACTTCAATCATATAATGAAAAGTAAACTTTTAAAGTAAATATAAATAAATAAATAGTGTTGAGTATAATATTTATAGAACTTATCGAAATTATTTCGTAATGTTAAACTCGATTCAAATAGTCCATTAACTAAATGAAATATTGGAAATTTTCAAAATGTGCCCTATTATTCATTTTTATGTAAACAATACTTTTTTGCACACCATAAAATCGTGATGAGGACATAAAATATTTTATTTTTCCGTTTCTTTGACGTGTATGAATTATTATGATTTTGAATATGTTTTAATTTAGAAAATAGATCTGATTATATTTGATTTTAAGTTTTAGACTACAAAATTTTTTAATATACTGCATCACTAGTTATAATTTACAGCAACTATTAAATTAAATTCATAAAAGTTATATTGTTATACAAATTTTTCCATATTAAAATAATAATTTTCTCTTTTATTTTATAATAAAAAATGTCCGAAAGTGAATAACCAAGAAATAAAATAATTTTTCCACGGAAACCAGGAAAAAGTTTCACAAAGATTAAACATAACATAATATTAATATTACTTTTAATATTTGACAATAATATTTAATCTAAATTTAATGATAATGATATGCATTTTATTAGTTTCCAAATCCGATATTAAAAAATATATTTAATATAGCCGTCGAGCGACGTCTACTTGTATATACGAAACTAATGTCTCATTAATTTTTTTTTTTTTGATTGGTCAATGCATAAATATAAAATATTCGAGGAATTATATTACGAAACAATTTCCTGGAAATTAATATTGGATTTTACTATAATATGAATAAACTTTTTTATTCAGATAAAATAACTGCTATTTTTTTATCTATTTTTGATGGTTTATTTTATTTATAATTAAAACGTCTTGCTTTATGTATAGTGATCCATAAATCCACAGCACAAATCAACAGGCATATATTATGGTCAAAAATAAGCTTAAAAATAAGCATAAAATGTTACGCGAAAACAGTTTTACGGGAACGATTAGTGTAGTTAGCATGAGACCTAATCTTTAGATGTAAGCTATGTTTCTCCGAAGATGTATTGTACAAAATTAAATATTAATGTAAAAATTTCTTTCTCCTTCGTAAATTCTGAACTTTTATCGTTAAAATCTCCCCGTTTAAATAATTGTTAAAATCTCCCCGATAAATAATCTTTGAAACCGTGGTTCGAAATGTAACGGAACAACTGACACGAGTTCTTAGAAGAAAAACTCACGGATGTGAAAATGAAGCAAAAAATATAGAAGAAACATTCTCGAATGTGAGTTTCACTTCTATATCTTTCGTCACTTTTGTTATATCATTTATTTTTGCTTAAAGTAATTGTTACGTAAACTGCGATTGCACTAATAGACTTATACACAGCTCAGGAAGGGTGAATTTAGTGCTTTCAATACTAAAAATAACGCTGCCTAAATCTTCACGAGTCGCGTTAAATTAGGAATTTTTTCCTATATACAAACTATAGTAAAAATCGACTGAAAATTTACAGTAGAACTTTATAATTTTATGAAAATATTGTAGAGAGAAATCTTTCTACAACAGGCATATCAAACATGCGACTCGTGGCCTTAAGCGGTCCTCAGCAGTATAATCACTGCTAAAAGTTTCCTGAATTTCCAGATGCTTTTAATTAGAGATTGTTAACTGTCATTACGTCTGAAGAAACTGCATTGCTATTGTTGCCATAGCAACAAAGTTTGACTTATTTTAATTTTTAGAATTTAGTAGAAATTTTATAATTATTTATTTAATCTAGCCGCTTTTTGCATATAATTTTCATTTTTAATTTGTCATATAATTCCTTTTTAAATTTCTTGATCTAGTCGCTTTTTGCATATAATTTTCATTTTTAATTTGTCATATAATTCCTTTTTAACTTTCTTGCTGTTCCATAATACTTCAGCTCGCTACTTTCACAATTCAGATCTGGCAACACTATTCCTGATGCTCTTCGTTAGAGTGTATAGGTGCGATGTAAAAATGCAACCCTTCGTGAATGCTTCTACCACGGAATTACCCTTCAGCAAAAAGAAAATTGTTTTTTTACCTTCTCATAAAATATAAATAATAAAAAATCAGCTGCAAAATTTGCCGGTTTTAGCTAGTTCCAATAATAATGTATTCAATGATTATTGAATAGTTAAAAATACCGATTAATTTTAATATTAAACATTAATTACAATATATCGATTTATATAATTATAAGCTCTATTCGAAATCGAATTAAATTTGAGTCGGCTGGATAGCCACGTGCTAAAACTGTGGCTTACCATCATGGAGAATCTATGTCCCACACCTCCAGTTTCTCTGGAAGGGTCTGGGCCGGAAGAGTCCATCCTTCAACAATCCGGTTGACCCTATCATGGATGTTGGCTAGTCTGTGGTGGGCTCTATAAGAGGCCGCTGCCAGATATAGTATATCCTTTATGAGATATAACTTAACAAAATTAAATTAATCTAACTTAATCGAATTAAATTTGTTTAAAAAATCAATTTTAAACTAGACTCGGATTCACTCTTTAATTACCTTTATGTTTGTCATAATTAAGTCATCATTATAGTAATAGAATAACCTTGTAAAAATTTCGTGAACAAAGTCTGTGAAGCAAATTGTTTATCTGCTTTCCTTTTGTAGAACTTAAAGATATCTTCCACAATAACAACTACATCATACCCATATCATAGTAACAGGGAGGCAGTACTCAAAAAAAAAGAAGAAAGGAAGAGAGAAAAAATACTCAAATGCTACTAATCAGATGACGCCATTTATCCTACATAATACACCAGGTTCCTCTACAGTCATTTTTAGTTCCTAGACACGCGCCTGTAATAATATTTCATATCGATTAATCAGTTTCAGATTTTTTAAATAAATGTGGTCAAAATATTAGTTATATAAATTTCTATCTTAAAAATTCTAAAATTTATGAATTTTTCAGGTAATTTATTCTCGAATATTAAAATCTTTTTCCATTTCAATATCCATTGAATGAACTGAGCAAAAGAGAATGTTGGATGAAAATAAATATTTCCTATCATAATAAATAAGAGAATTATATATTGTTGAATTTGATTTAAAAAATAAAATTCATCCATATTCTTTCCTTACTGTAATACTTAACATAGAAATCGTAAAAAATCTATGTTCATTGTAATGGAAATTAACTTTTTAATCTTTTAATTGAAGAACTCTTATCACAGATAAAATAATGCATATAATATCATATTTTTAACTTAACTACTTGGTATACTACATTAAAAAAATAATGTGTATGTTTCTCAATGTGAATAATAACGGAAATGTTTAAATATCTTATACAGTAGATTCTCGCTATTTGCGGTAGTTACGTACTATAAATTTTTCACGAATAATGAATTATCGAATAGTAAACCATTGTGCCTATGGGAAATATAGAGTTAGGTTTTTGCGAACCTTTCTTACCAACATTTTCATACTTGGTTTATGTGTGTTTTTCTGTTTACAGACACTTTATCTAATATGTATTATATTGCTTACAAATAATTACAGTAAATGCAGTGTATAGTACTATATACAGTATTATAATTACAGTAATCTTTATTTATATTTTTTAAACATTAACTATGTAGTAAATAAAAATCTTATTTTTGATGGATAGTTTTTTTGATGTCGCAAGATGCTTGATGTGACAGCCGACACATTATCTTTCTGAACTACGTTGAAAAACTGCATCAGTCTTGTCTGCATCGCTTTTTGCCTCAGATCTAAAATTTCGGCGTAAGGAGCAAATGCGCAGGAAGTTAAACGACTAAATTTGAGGCTGCATTCAAGCATAGGATCATATTCTTCTATGGGATCTGCGGACCATATGAACAGACTTTTGGCCTACCTGCGGTCTGTTGAGTGATCGAGGATAGTTAATGAGAAATTTTCCAGCAAACCGATTCAGAGACTACATTTGGAAACAAGAGAGAGTTTACATTGGTAACAGTATTTTCGCGGCTCAGCGGGAGTCCACGAATAAGCGCAAAAGCTCCGCAAATATCAATTTTGTGGTTAAAAATAAATTTTCGCGAATAGTCGAATACGCGAATACGGAATCCGCGAATATCGAGAATTGACTGTATTCCACACATAGGCTAATCAACTAGTAGAGGAGTAAGAATGATTTGAGGTACACAAGATGTTCCCAGAAGGTCTTGCAAAATAAAAATACTGTTCCAAGCTAATCTGGCCAAATTTAAATAACAAATGCTACTCATCAGAACAAAGCAAACAGTTCTTATAAACATAGATTCAAAAATGTTTTTTTCCTAGATAAGGGAGTGTGAAACATAATTTATCAGAATTTTTAGTAGAACAGCCATTAATGTGACTATTATCCTAACAATGGCATAGTAAATTGTGATTTGCAAACATCTGTAATAAAAATAACTGTATTTTAATCACAATACTGCAATTTGCTGGGATGGTCTGTGAATGATGAAAATAAGCTATTATTTAGATCTCTTTTGCGGTGGTTAGGTATACGACCTATAGTTTAAAAATCCTATGTTAATTCGAAAAGGAAACATTTCTAGACCAATGGACTTTTTGTTTTGTTTTTGTTTCTATGGACTTTCTGTTTTGTTCTGATGACTAGCATCTGCGGTTTAAGAATATCTACTAGTCAGAAGAAATAAAAGAAATGTATAAGCGAGGAATCAATTCCAGACGAGAAAAATTTTCCAAAATATGCCATTTTTATCAATAGCCTAAGAAAAAGCATTCTAAGATGTTTTCTGAAAAACTCGGTTGAATAGTTTACAAGATCACAGTGATTTAAATAGTCATTAATGTAAATTATCATTGTTCCACAGTTATAAATTTAACGAAAAATTTAATAAATCCGAAATTTATATTATTATTTGGTGAGCATGTAATCAAATACAATTTTTTCGACTAAATGCTCTTTCGTAGAAAAGATCACGTAATCAAAAAAGATTTCAGTAAAATATTTATTTTCTACGTAAAAGTCTAGTTATGAATGTAGTGATATAATTCCATTTAATAGTTACGTAAACTTCTAAATTAAATTTCGGTATAGTTAAACCGCAATATCACATATGGAATATTGTACAGCTACTTTTAGAGCCACCATTTACTGGCCAATACTCGTGGTGGTGTCAGTCACAAGATTGAAGGATGAGATACAACTGTCCAAGTTCTGGCCCTCAACTTATCTTGAAAAATTGGAAGTGCGAAACTAATTTACTCTGTAACTAAGATGAAAAAGTTCTATTTTTCTTTAACCATTTTTCTCTTTATTATACATTCTGTTTTTATTGACTATGATATGGTTATATATTGCTGAAATGCTATATGATAATGACATTATGTAAAGAGACTATCCCTTCACTGCATGCTGTAGCATAATTGATACATTTTTCGGTTAAAAATTATTACTGTAGTGGTTGCTGATATTTTTCTGTAAATCATAGTATATCTTATGTGATACAAGGTAAATTAATATATTATCAAGATATTTTACCAGTAGACGGCAGCACAGGTATATATTTGTTTATTATTTGTAAAGAAAATAGCAGCCACAATTTAGTGCTTCAAACAAAAATTAGTTTTTGTGTTACATTTAGTTGATTTTCTTAATTTTATATATGAAGTAAAAATGAAATGTGTTAAATGTGCTAATCTTCTAAGCTGATCACTATACATTTCTTCTTGATAGCTGTAGACTATATCATCCTTGTTTTTTAGCATTCATTGT
Source organism: Olivierus martensii (assembly GCA_000484575.1). Taxonomy (NCBI): domain Eukaryota; kingdom Metazoa; phylum Arthropoda; class Arachnida; order Scorpiones; family Buthidae; genus Olivierus; species Olivierus martensii. The sequence goes on from AYEL01076992.1 coordinate 48,307, forward strand.
AGGGGTAAATAAAAAGAGAAATATCCACATGTACTTCAAAGGCAGACAGTTACTAATGAGTACCGAGCAGACGCAGTCGGATAAAAACAAAGTTTGGACCTAAAGAATGGTGATTTGAACTAAATGTAATTCTGGTTGCATATGTAGTGGGCTACATCTCAGCACAATAATTCAAATTTGCAGTGCAATAATTGGAATTTTGGTATCAAGTTATAAACTGCGATAAACTGAGAATCGCAATATTCCTTTATGTCAGATCTAAGTCAAAGATTGCCTGTATTTCCAAATGAAGTTTATTTGGAAATATTCAATATTAAATTCAATTTGGAAATTTCTATATAGTTTTGGATATATGCAGATTTCATGTCTAAAAAAAAATATCTGAAATTTAAAATTAGCACTTTGCCAAATTCGCTGAAATTATTAAAAGCATTTGAAAAAATCTTTCAACCCTTTACAGGACCATATTCAGCTGCATAGAATGTTTCCAAAAAATAGAAGATAAAATTATTTTAAAATGAAATATTTGTATCATTTTAATTTTTATTAGGATTTCCAGTGGGCTTGAACCAATACAGAGCAGAACTTAATAATGTAAAAACATTCAGCATGTTTTTACTTAGCAATATCAAATATTTTTCTTCTTCCAACTAAGAATTATTAATTTCAAACAGTTTAGTTCAAATTTGAGCTGTTTCTGAACATTCCTAATTTGAAAATTTTTTAACCCTTTACATCCCACGGTATCAAATAAGACAGGTTATTTACTCTCTATGTACCAAACAAAAATTTTTGAAAATAAATTGTGTTTATTAAATGAGTACAGAATGTGATATTCTTATTTAAAGTTTTTTACTGAAAACAGATAATTTGGGCATTAAAGGGTTAATATATTTGATTGGTTCATTTTTGTTTATTTTATAAAACAAAAAAGTGTCAATTACAACATAAAATATGATAATTTTTGCTGAAGAACAACACTACTTTCATTTGAGATATTTCAATTTGAGAAGTGAAATGAATTCTCAAATGAGAAATCTGAAATTTCAGAATAAAGTCAAGAAATCACAATCACTAATATATAATACAAATGTTCAAGTATAGCTGATCTGAATTTGCCAAGCCATTTTTTTTTTAGACATTTATATTCTGAAATACCTTATTTCATCAAGAGATTTCTATTTGTATCAAGAATAGTGTGTTATAGATATAGTAAACAACCATTTTTATTACAATTTATCTAAATTGATAACTACCGTATATACTAGTGTATAAGCTGAGGTTTTATTTCCCTCAAAAAAAAATTTCTGAAGTGGGGGGTTGGCTTATACATGGATCAAAAAAAAAAAAAAAAAATCAATTTTTTTTTGGTTGGAGAAATTGAAGTAATAAGCAGAACCATAACTTATTGAACATCTCCTGAAGACCAGGAAGGAAATTTTGCATCATAACTTACTGAACATCTCTTGAAGACCAGGAAGGAAATTTTGCAATTGATACCAGATAAAATTTTATTTATCCCAATGCGATTGAGCTTGTCACGCCATCGATTCCAACCTGCGTCTATATACCGTAATCAGATAGGTGATGCCGTGCGGCCCAAAACGACGCAATGCAAAAACTCGATGATCAATCAAGAATCTTACCTAGGATTCATATTTGAGTGAAAAAATATAATATTTATTTTTCATTATTACCGTATTACATCAAATATAAGCCGCAGTAGGATTTTAAAATCGGGGGGAAAAAAAAAAAAAAGATTTTATAATAGGTATTGAAAAATAAACATTTTTATTTACTTAAATAGGTACTAATATACATAATAAGCTACCGAATAAATTGTAATCAATGATCATAATACTATGCGCATACATAGAGCGTAAAGTAAAAGCCCGAAGGTTGGGGAATGAGAGATCGGGAGAAATAAAATGTTAAAATATTCAATTTGAATTTAAGCCGCACCCTTATGTTATGACTTAAAAATTTGAATAAAAAGTGCAGCTTATATTCGATGTAATACTGTATTAAGAATGTTTTAATTCATTCACTAGTAATCGATAAATATTTATTATATTTAACTCATTGATGATTTAATTCAAGTAGATTAAAATGTAACTAAAATAATGTTTAAAATAAAAAAATAATAATTATTTAAAATCTGTACTGAAAAATAAGTTAACTTTTTTAGTCTATCAAAAAAGTTCATTGTAAGCAAAATCAAAACTTCAAAATCACATGCTTAATGTCTAGAAATCACGTTGCACATGTCATCCTAACAGTATATGACACCATCTTTTGGGTAATCCCCTCATTTTAAAATATGAAGTCAACTATAGGGAAAACAAAACTACGAACGGTCTCTTGGGAACTGTGTGACGTAGATGTATTTTAATGGAATTTTTACTGTGATAATATGAACTTTTTTTAGAAAAGTTATTCAATAACAGCAATAAAAATAAAATAATTTTATGTAAATTATAAAAATTTATTACTACTCGTTAGCTTGATATTTTCTGAAACTACATCATTCTAACGATAATGTCATACACCGACATCAATCTCGCTTCCGAGTAAATTTTACTTTACCTGTTGTGATCGAGCGCGTCGTGCCACCGAATTCAACCTGCATTTATATAAGCGCATCAGATAGGCGACGCCGTGCTGCCTGATGCGCCGCGATGCAGAAATTCTTGACAATAATCCAAGAATCTTATGTAGGCGTGCTGCATTGGATCACTTTAGCTGGATTATTGTCGAGAATTTCTGTGTTGCGGCACATCAGGAAGTGCAGCGTCGCCTATCTGATGCACTATACAAATGCAGATTGGAGTCGGCAGCGCAACGCGCTCGATTGCTTCGGGTAAAGTAAAATTTTATCTTTTAAATTGATATACTGGTGTTTATATTATAATAATTTATTTTGGCAAATTGCATTAATATATCGGTAACTAAAAATCAAAGATCACGTAATTTATCGTTTTCGAATTTTTATCAAATTTTAAGTGCTAAAGTCTGGGGTAGGCTTATATATGGGTTACGCATTTTTACTGATTTTCAAACTCTGAAATCAAGGGGTCAGCTTATATTCAAGTATATATGGTAGGCCATTGACTAAAATAAAACAATCTCAACTAGTTTATCAGACTGAACTGGACAGAATTAATTCATTAGGAAATATGATCTTATAATAGCCAGGTTAGGTGCTGTTTCAGATGAATCCACACTTAAACAGGAAGAAGATTATGATCTGGAAATCAAGACAATCTTAAGAAAAGGAAAAACTTATTTCACATATAAATTTGATTGCTCTGTGAAAAGGCATCAATGAAATAAAGAATTCTCTCTTTTTCTGAAGATAGTTTGTTTTAATATAACCTAAACTGCCAAATTAATATAATCAAATAATTTAATTGAAATTTTGAGATGGTTATAAATTTTAGTAATGAAATAATTTTTACTAAATTTCAATTATAGTGAAACCTGTTAAAGTGACACCCTTTGGAACTGACTTGACAGATCACTTTTCATAGGTGGTCACTATACAGGACAGTGACCTTCCCCTTCCTCCAAAAGAAATTAATCCAAACTGCAAATTTATCAAATATATTAACTAAAATCATCAACTTGTAGTCAAGCAATAATGACTACATATAGCACATATCACCTTTAAATGAAGAACAGTCTTATAGCAAGCATATACTATATTACAATTAATACTAACCAGTATATGTGCATTTAATATAGTCAAATTAAAATACTGCATAAAGACAGACACACTAGTATTACAATATTTACTTTTTAATATACTACTTTAACAGACTATTTTATAACAGAAAAAAATCCAAAGAAAATACAGTAATTACTCCATGAAATTAATCTTCTTGGTCACTTTAGAGGTTAAAATTTCTTAAAGCTAACTATGTGAGTGGTCAATATACACATTAGGCAGGTGGTCACTATATGGAACAAAAATAGCATTACATCCTATGGGAAACAAATCGATTTCTAAAATTTGGTCTTTTTAGCCAATTTTTAGCCAGTAAAATTTGGTCACTATATCAAGGTGGTCATTTTAACAGGTTTCACTGTATATAATTTAAGGGTTAATTTGATAGTTTAGGTTATATTTAGATATTTCCCTTAAAGTTGTTTATATATCTACTTTGTCCTAATTTGATGTCTAGGCCATAATCTTTCTGTTGAAGTATGGATTCATCTGAAACATCAACTAAATAGGAAATATGATCTTAGAACAGCCAAACTTATCAGATCTTTAAATTTTCTTTAAAGATCTGATAAACTAGTGGAGATTGTTTTATCATTAGCTCGAAATAACAAAATTTAATCACAGTTAAATTTGGAATTGAATTACTAAACTTAGTCGCTAATTTATAATGCTGATTATCCTATATAATCATTTCCTTATCAATCAAAAGGTGAGAGAAACTACTTTCTTCAGATAATTCACAAAATAAACATGGAATTATGGACTGTGTGTATTTAATATAAATAAAATTGTAAGCACATACATTCATATGTTCTATTATTTATTGAGAAAAATTTGCAGCCTGATCACCTTATAAACTAATGAATGCAAATTTTTCATCTTGTATATTTATTATTAGCTTAAATATAATGGAAAAAAAATCAATAAAAAGTCCTCATATATAATATTTGAACTCTAAAATAATAATTTATATGACATTCTTTACTGGAAGCTGACATTTTATGGTTCTTACACAAACTTTCATAACACAAAATATAATTTTAAACATTTGATATTTATAAAAGCAATTTTATTTTAAATTTAAATCCAAAGAAAATTATTTTCTCTAGATACACAACATGAAATTAATATGCAACAATTTCTGTTAAGCTTGGATTCCACATCACCAGAAACAGCAAATAGACAACAAAAACAGAACAAATTGCAGTTGTCTGTCTTCTGCTCTACTTTGTTTCCACTACAGCAGAAATTCAAAACAGTTTTCTAAGTACCTAGATCAGCACATTCTGCTGCCATTTTACATCCTCAGCCGATTGATAATCACGAGTAACTTTGTGAAAAATAAACCATAATACTATAATTTTTTTTTCTAATTTTGTATAAATTAGAAACAAAATATAGTATTATGGTTTACTTTTCACAAAGTTATCTGTGATTATCGATCAGCAAAGGATGTAAAATGGCAGAGGAATGCACTACTCTGTATATCTAGGGACTCTACAGTTGCAATGGCCTCTTGCGATTAAAAAAAGTCAAACAAAAATGGACAACAACACAATGATTTTAACACAGTTATTGTCTTTGGCAAAAACCTCTATTAATGTTTAAATTAAAACAAAGACGAAAAAGTCGTCATAGATTTTCAATAAGAAATATCTTTCAAAATTGAGAGAAATACGGTTTCCATACTCTACTAATTCAAAAGCTTCACTCTCAAGACAAAATATTATTTTGAGTAAGTTGATCAACTTATTGTGTTTTGATTTTTAAGATTTCAGCTCATGACATCCAACAACGTCACTCCAAGCGAGAGACATGATTGGATAAAAGTACAATGGCAAGTGCTGCAGAAATTTAAAAGTTGAAATTTTGTCTGTTCTACTTTTCTGCTCACAATTTGCAGAGCAGCACGAACAGGAAGTGACATCACATTTGGGTGTCTGCTGTCGGTTTCTGCAGTAGATTCTGGTGACGTGGAATCCAGGCTTTAGTTATATAATGATAATCAATAGAAATTTTATGCTACTCCAGAAATTGTAAAATCAAACAGCAACAATGTTCCTACAAGAAGACTTAATAATCAGCTATACTTTGATAGTGATGTGAGATGGATGCTGATCTCTCCTAGCCTTTTTAACATTGCAGCAGATAAAATGATGCTTGAAGTACTAAATAAAAACTATGAAGTAGAGATAAATGGACAATAACTCAATTTCCTTAATTGCAGAAAACCAAGCTATAATTGCAGTGTGTCCAAAAATACTTAAGGTAAAAAATAAGACAACATAGAATAAAGATAAACTTTGGAAACATCAGTTATGCTGGGAAAAGAAACTATTGATTTAAACAAAAATAGTAGGAAAATTATTAAACTTATTATTATTATTATTATTATTATTGGGGTATGTCAAAAAAAATTGTAAATACAATAAAAAGTGTTTTATTTAATAAAATTTTCTCTATTTTACTTATTTATCCATAAGTACTCCATAATTTCATTGCGAATGCATTTAGGTAAAGTATTATGTCTATTTGGATTTACAACAAATTTTCAGTTTCCAAAGAACAATCACAATTAACTTTATATTTTTCCCACATATTATGAAGAATACAACAACATATAATAATATCTATTGAATGTTCAAGACTACTATCACACATTTTACTAAGTCTTCTCCATCGACCTTTCAAACGACCAAAAGCATGTTCAACAGTTACTCTGGTTCTTGATAAACAATTGTTAAAGTTTTTTTTCTTTTTCACTGAGATTCAGTCCAGGAAATGGCTTCATTAACCATTCAAGTAACAGATAAGCACCATCCCCAATTAAGTAATAAGGAATACATATATTTCCTAAGTTAACCTCTGAATTTGGTAAGAATCCTTGATTAACATTTCTAAAAATTCCAGATGTTGCAAATATTCGTGCATCATAGACCTATCCAGGCCAGCCAACATTAATGTTCCAAAATAATCCATTAGGATCAACAATGCCTTGTAGTATTACCGCTTTACGATTATAGTAGTCTATATTTTTTGCAGAATCTGGACATAAAATTGGAATATGACAACCGTCAATACAGCCAATTGTATTAATCATTCCAAATTTATCATGAAATATTTTTGCAAATTGTTTAATATCACTCTCAGTTGGAGTTGGAATATATCTTTGGGAAAGTTTCTCTTTAACTGAACTGCAAAATAAATGAACACTATGCAATACAGATCTTTTCTAGATGAACATGTTTCTGCTAAATAATATAATGCAGCTCCTATCTTTATTTCTAGTGGAATACATCTTCATGAATTTTATATCTTTTGTTTCCATTCTGTCTTTCAATTCACTACACAAGTATGTAAACACTGCTCTTGATACTCGTAGATTTGAAATATAATCGTCACCCAGCCATTCTCCATTAATAAACTTTTTAGCCCATTCAGAAGATTTTGATGATAACTTTATCCAAAATCTATGTTTTCTCAAACCTATAATTATATAAAAATATATAATATCTATACTGGTGTATTAAAATATAATAATCGAAGTTTTACCTTTATTTGCTGTTACAGCTAACACATAGGAGATAAATGACTGATGTGTAAATTCCTGGCAATCAAAGTTTAATCTGCTTTTTTTCCTTAATTTACATTGTTTTAAGAAGTTTAAAGTTCTTTTTAGGCGACGGACCCTTCTTTATTTCAACCATTTTAAAAGCCAACAGCTCATCACTTGAAACTGCGAAATTAAAGTTGTTTCCATGGAAGGTGACATTTTGTAAAATGATGTCACTAAAACCTAGATCTTTCCTTGATAGTAGACACACTAATAGATATGGGTTGTGAAGAAAACCTGGATATTAGAGATCAAGAACTTTAATATTCAGGTTATTTAGGGAAGTGGACACGTAGCATGAGTTTTCCAAGCTTTTTCCAAGTATCAGCTCATAAGCTGAAGCTTTTAAAAACACATGAAGTTTAGCAACTCTAATCTAGGCCAAATTAGATTTTATAGAATTTAGAATATAGAATTTGCCTATTGCATCTCAATAAAGGATACATGGCTGCAAGTCATTTAATATTCCAACAACACTCATTGGCCAGAGATATGAAAGAGTCAACCAAAATGGTAAAGATGTAGATCAAAAGGCTGGATCTAAGATTTATAAAAAAAAATTTGAATATCTGTACTCAGATTCTTAAAGTGAAAGACATTATTTATTATGCAGCCTATCAACTAATTCAAATGATATATGATTTTGAAGAGGTTTTATTTTTTCCATATAATAGTGTCACAAGTATTATTTTAAACATATTTTAATGCTTATTCAAAAATGTTTTTTTTTTTTTCTTTAACTTATTTTTTTTTGAAGTTATGTGCTATAAAATGTAATGATATAAAATGAATATTATGTTTATCTGTACATAAACAATAGGATAATTGTTTTCAAAAATGCTTGGGAATGTGAATGTATATACTAATTGAACTAATAGTGTCTAAAAAATTTTTAAATTAAAATTATCTTTAAAAATATTTTTTGTATTATATTCAATTTTGAAAATTGATCCCTAAATTTCAAAACAAAAAATGAAAATATTGACTTAAGAGAAAATTTCAACTATTAAATTTTTTCTCAAATCAATATTTTATAAGCGAAACAATAAGTTTAAATTTGATAGTACAGTGGTGCCTTGCAATTCGACACTAATCCGTCACTGAAGTAATGTCGAATTGTGGGACAATATTTCCCATACAAGACTATGTAAAATAGATTTCATCCCACTTCTTACTTAAATATAAATAATTCAGCACAATTTCAAAAGTGAAAATGCTTTAATAAAGATCTTTCAGTTTTACAAAGCCATCTTCAGCAAATAATACATAACATATAAGAATTTGAATGTGAAACTTATTAAGAATACAATTTAAAATAAAAAATCAAGAAAAAAATTTTTTATTTTAAATTGTATTCTTAATAAGTTTTATGTTCGAATTATTATATATTATGTATTAGTTGCTGAAAATGGCTTTGTAAAGCTGAAAGATCTTTATTAAAGCATTTTCCACTTTTGAAATTATGCTGAATTATTTATATTTATGTAAAATAGATTTATTCATTATTGGTCCCCATCCCACTCCCCTAACAGGTGAAGTGAGAAATTATTATATATTTTATGTATTATTTGCTGAAAATGGCTTTGTAAAGCTGAAAGATCTTTATTAAAGCATTTTCCACTTTTGAAATTATGCTGAATTATTTATATTTATGTAAAATAGATTTATTCATTATTGGTCCCCATCCCACTCCCCTAACAGGTGAAGTGAGAGAGATACACTATATTATTTACTTTATTATATGTGTTTTACACACTAAATTACAAAATACACTATTTTATACACAACACACAATTTATTAGCCCTTAGATGTTGGAATAATCTTTCAGCAGACACCCTACCACCCATAATCTCTCTCTCTGTTGCAAAACATTGACACAGTTGTCCTAGGAATGCCATACTCGAGTTACATTTTAATTGTTCTACTTTTCTGTACTTTATCACCATACTCGAGTTACATTTTAATTGTTCTACTTTTCTGCACTTTATCTACATTATTTTTCTTCATCTCTTTGCTCAATCAAGTGTACTTCTTTTTGAAATTATTCCTCTGGTCAGTTCTCTTTGAACCCATCCTTATATTTCATTCAAAAAATAATAATAATTACAAATTACTTTCTGAAAAATTTAGAATTGAAAATTAGCACAAACAACACGGGCAAACACTAAAGTAGCCCAAAAAGAACTGACAAATAGCAAATGACATCACACAATTCCATGCATGTGCATGTGCCAACCCACGAAGTTCAAATGTTGAATTGTGAGACTGATGAATTGCAGAACTTCAAATTGCGAGGCACCACTGTATATCTTAAAATTTCTCAATCATCAATAGCCTTTTATATATTCTACATTAATGCATATAATAATGAAATTATATTTTTCTAACCCTCCTATTGATAAATGTAAACTGTGTTCTTCTGCAATGCATACATATTGATGCTTCAACATCAGGAACCCATACAGCAGCATGTTCAGTGGTAGGCTTTTTACCAGCTAAAAAGAAAAAATTTCAAATTTAAAATAATAATATATTATGAAAGATGACATGAAATTTAAAATATTTACTTATTTCAAGAAGATTTTCAACACATTTATTGATGTGAGCCATCCATTCAGACTTTTCGGTGGCTGTGGCTGCATAAACTGCAAATGATTTTGTTGGAGTTTTAATAAGCCATCCGTTTTTTAATGCTGAAATAAAAATCAAAACAGATTAGAAATTCAGCAACAAATTTTTGCATCACATTTTACAAAATTATATAATAATAAATGTTTTACAGAAATCAGTTACTAATAAAATTCAAGTATATGTTTTCTAATACAGTGAAACCCCGCTCGTGCGTTCCCGTATCGTACGACTTTCCCGCTTTAAATGTTATACCCATTATTACAGATGATGAACGAAAATTAAATAAAAAAGATTATTTTGGGAATTCTCAAGAATTCTCGGGAAATACGATTTCCCGTTCTCGATTCCCAAAGGTTTCCACAAAATGTCGGGAATTTGGAAACACTAAATAGTACATATGAATCATCTAATTATCACAATGAAAAATTGTTGGCAATTTGAAACATTTCAGTTGGTAGCAAGTTTTTAACTTCTTAATAAATGTATCGTTATTTTATGAAAGATATAAAATTATAATAAGTCTATTTGAATGTTTAATATGAATGATATTATTATTTTAAGAAACAATAAACAGCCAATCATACTTTTAACATTTGATAATTTGCCGAAACAATCCCATTCACTCAATCTGCCATGATACAATCTGTGTTTGAAAAGCATATTCAGATCTTGTTACTTGTCTGTTATCCTCCATCATTTAACCATTGTATGAGTATTTGTCTATATCAACTCTTAGAATTCTTACCTTAATTTGAGAGTAACTTTCCAACTGATGAAATTTATCATGACATAATTTTTATTAATGTAAACTAAAATTACCTGCTCATATAAATGAGTGGAAATATAATATTGTGATTTAATCTTACAATACTGTATATAATGACAGATTATCTTGTACAGTATAATAAATTTGTGAGATATTTTGTTGTTGTATATTAGTTTAAAGGTGTAGCTATTTTAACAGTTGTTATATCTATGATATTTCTATTTATTAAGAAACACAAATACCAAAATGTTTGTTGAAACATATACAGTGTTTAACCCAAAATTTCTTGGTAAACAACATTATTTGTATATACTGCTGAATTATTAAGTTTTCCTTGATTTGACATTTCTGTAACTTGTATTCTGTCTGATATTATTGTCCCTCGGAAATTTTTTTTAATGCAAATATTCCATACTTTCATGTTCAGATTCTCTTGTACATTTTTCGGGTGCAATTTAAATTAGTGCCATATGAATGAAAATAATACTAATTGAAAGATGACAATGATTAGAAAAAACTTTCCAAAAAGACTGCACTTCTATTTAGTGCAGGCTTCGAGAAAATGAATGATGAATTATATTATTTCTTTACACACAGTATGTAAACGGATGCGTGCCACCACTTTAAAAACCTTCTTGAAAGTTGATATAGTTTTGGAATGAATCTTTAATACAATGGAATTGTCAATTTGTATTTTAATCATCAGTTGATGGAGACTAATCTTTAATTCTTTAATGTGTAGTTTTTCCAAAAGGTGAAATTAAAGTAATGAAATTGAAGATTTGCTTTCCCACCGACTGATGATTAAAAGTGTGAATCAGCAATTCCGTTGTGTTAAGTTCCAAAAAAAACATGCATTAGAAAATTAAAGATTCGCTGCATAATTTGAAATATTCAGTCTTTAATTTCTAATTAAAGACTGAAGATTTTAATCATTAATCAGTGGGCCACCCACCGACTGATGATTAAAATACGAATTGAGAATTTCATTGTATTAATTAAACATTTGTTCCAAAACTATATCGACTTTCAAGATAGTTTTCAAAATGGTGGCATGCACTGGTTTAGGTACTGCATATGGAGAAATACTATAATTTCATTGTTTATTTTCTTGACACCTGCACCAGGTAGAAGTGCAATCCTTTTGGAAAGTTTTCTTTACTCGTCATCATCTTTTGATTGATACTATTTTTGCTTATATGGCACTAATGTAAAACCGTACCCATTTTCATTTATTTCTCTCAGTTGAAACATTAATGTCTTTTTATGTGGCATTTCTAAAATCTGAAAAATGGAAATATGTATATATGCAACAACAATTTGCTAATAAAGATAAAACTGCTTATTATCAATCCTATAAAGGTCTTAAGAATCCAAGCACAAGTAGCAGTGACTAAAATACATTTTTTATTCAACTAGTAAAAACGTTTTTGATATAACCATATACCATCTATATTTAAGATACATGGAACAAAACATAATGATTATATGATATAACCATATACCGTCTATATTTAAGATACATGGAACAAAACATAATGATTATGTTCTGTTCCATGTATCTTAAACTTAGACGGTAATAGATTGAGTTGTACTGAAGAGGGACTAAAATTAGTCCGAAAATGTTTTACAGAAATAAACCTGTATAAGTTACTTGCTTGAAGTGCTGATTTTTCGACTTTTTGAGATTTGACAACAAATAATTTTGGTTGTTGCAGACATCTGAAAATTAGACCTTTCTAATGATACCATATTTATAGAAATCGGTACAATGATTCAATCGAAAAAGCCAGCCAGGCAGGCAGCCAACCATGTTTGACTATTAATATATATATGATTTAAGAAACTATTGGATTAGAATGCAACTTCAAATTAAAAATTAATTGTATTTCAAATTATCCACTCTACTCAGTTAAAAATTATATATTTTGAGTTATGGATTGTGGTTTGCTTCAAATTAATTTGTACTTGTGAATTAACTTTTTTTTTTAAATAATGAAGTTTTATTATAATACATAAATAGTTACTATAATTTTTAAAGCTTTATATATTAATAATTAATTAATGTTAAAAAATTTTTTATTGAAAATATTATGATAATGACTTATCCAACCAAATTAAATATTTTCAGATTGCTTATGTTTCTGAAGAAGGAAAATGTAAATTTTTCAGTAGAGATGTGAATAATATGCTCCTCAGGTAAAGTTTTTATATAAAAATTTTTTTAAATTGCAAAAATTACCTTTATAGAGTGAATTTTTTTATTTTGTTTTCTTGTAGTGTTGAATTAAAATCTAGGGAATTACCATGTAGTCAGAGATCAATGATATACTCTCATTTAGCTTCTCATTTGCCATGTACTAAAGAGACATTATTGAAACGAGCTAAAAAATTACGCATGGATCAAGAAGTTGAAAAATTAAGAGAACCTTTAAATAGGTTAAAAGAAGGTAGGCTCATTATCTTTAAAACTATTTAATTTTTAGGTGATTAATGTTTACAAAATATATCCTATATCAATGGTTTCAAACTGATGGCCCTTAGGCCACATCTGGCCTACAAAGTAATTTTGTATTGCCCATGGAGATGTTTTAGCTATTTATTTAATTACATGTTACAGTCAGAAAATTATTGCAATTTAACATTAATAAAACTGTTTTATAATTTTATAATTATATAATGTTATTTCAATATCTTCATAAGAAAAAATGAAAATAATTGCAAATAAATATTTTCCTTTCATTGTAATTTTGTTTAAAATTATTTGGCCTTTCATTTTCTTTTGAATTGTACATTTGGCCTGAAAAGCAATTTGAGTTTGAGACCATTGCCATATATACCTATAAATCAATAAATTTTTTCTGTAAAAATATTTTGAAGAAGGATCAGTTTATACGTGTGGTGTGCAAAAATTGGAAAATTTTTTGTAAGTTATTAAGATTCTCTGGCTCAGTTGCACTTTCATTTTGACCATGCAATCCATTTATTTGTTTTTAACAAATATTTTTACCTTATACTTTTGATTTATTTTAATAAAAATATATGAATGTGTATGACTATATAATAATTCATATTTTTGTAAATACAAGTTGTTCTTGGTTTGAATTCTTGCTTAACCTTTTCCGCTCCAATGCCTTCGTAGCCAAGACAAGCGCGCACCGTCATCCGTTCCAATGACTTGGTAGCCAAGACAAAATTTAAAACTTAATAACTTCGTAATTTTTGCGTAAATCGAGAAAAAATGGTTAAAATCTCAAATTCTATCATATTTTCCATATTTCTATCGTATTATTCAAAAATTTGATTTTCCGTCGATATTTTGTTTGTTTATACAAGGCGTCAGGTTTCGATTGCGCCATACTTTGAGTTCTCACATTTCAACATAAATTGTCTTCGTTTAACGGAAAAATTTTTTAGAATTATGAAGTATTTGATATTATTAGATGTGGAATATCACCAGGAATGTAAATATATCAGCATTTTTTTTATCTGATGCAGAAATTATGAATAATTTGAAAAAATTATGTTTTGTTTACATATGCAAATTAGGCCTAATTATTTCGTATTTGTTTTCTTTTTTTTTGGTCCTATAACTAAAATTAAAAAATGATATCAGTATAGAGTATATGGACAACAAAATATAATTTTTTCATGTCAAAAAATTAAAAAGTAAAAAAGTTACGGCAGAATATCGAATATTAAGTATCATATTTCATATTTCCTTGGAGGATATGGGGCATTTTTTTTTAATTTGAGGAGTGTTAAAGGTTAAGAAAATGTATACAGTGATACCTTGCATAGTCCGGATTGTAATTGTTAATACAAAATTTTTAATTTATTTTATTTTTTTAGAATAAATATGAAATGTAAATGTGCTTGCTACTTACTATCTATATATGACTCGAATAGCCACTATGATGGAGCTGAGATAAGCAGACTGCTGCTCCAGTGTTGCCAAATTTATCTGAACAATGTTTGTTATATGCCTGCCAGTGTTGTCAGTTGTTTACAGCAAACATTTGAATCATTGAATGGGAACGAATTATTATATATCTGTGTTTGCGACTCATCAGCCCGCGGCGGTCCAGTTCAAATGGGAATCCGCCTATAAGCAGAGCGCCGCTCTGCGTTTGAAATTCTCCAAGTCGGCCGCTCTGCATTGGCGCCGAGCGGCTGACTTGGAGAAAGTGAATGCATTCACCTGTTGGGCAAGCCCTCTTTATCTACTCATCTTTATAGGCTCGGACCCACTTTCTGTCCCCTTCTGTCTATTATAAATCTTTATAAAAGATTTTAATGGTTTTCTTTTGGTCCTATAACCAAAATTAAAATATGATATCAGGACAGAGTATATGGACAACAAAATATAATTTTTTCGTGAACTAAAATTAAAAAACGATATCAGACAGAGTATATTGACAACAAAATATAATTTTTTCGTGCCAAAAACTTAAAAAATAAAAAAGTTTGGCAAAATATCGAATATTGAGTATCATATTTCAAGTGAAAAAGTTATAGCAAAATATCAAATATTAAGTATCATATTTCATATTTTTGGACAACAAAATATAATTTTTTCGTGCCAAAAAATTAAAAAGTAAAACAACAAAATAACTAAAATTAAAAAACGATATCAGACAGAGTATATTGACAACAAAATATAATTTTTTCGTGCCAAAAACTTAAAAAATAAAAAAGTTACGGCAAAAATCAAATATCGAGCATCATATTTCATAACCCTTCGGACCCTTAGGGAATGTTTATTTTTTTTAAGAGGAGCGGATAAGGTTAATGTGTTCCTAGGTTTTGATTTTTCAAATATGAAGTGCCAAAAAATTGAAAATATGAATACAAATTGCAATAAATACAATAAACATAAAAAGGCATTTTAAGTCACATGTGTAGCCATACAATACAGTATGAGTGGGTCTGTAGCAAAAATTCTGACATCTGCTATGAAATTAAAAAAATCAGAATGGAAGCTGAAGAGCAAAAGTAGCACGCACTTTAGTCTTACTGGCATAATATGTAAATAACTTCCATTTCTGATTTTTATTTAAGACAATAATTCATCTTTATTAATGATCAGCTACTTACCTGTCTATAATAATGAGGAATAAAAATTCTTTACATTTATATTACATAAATAATTTTTTTCTTATTATAATTTGCTTTATTTTAAAGTTTATATTTTCATTTCTTTAGATTAATAAATCATTATTTAAGGGACAACACTACTAATATTTGGAACTTCTTAAATTTTAGGAATATTTCAATAAAATTAAGCTAAATGATGAATAATGACTAAAATAGTGGTTTGAAAACTTAAAAATTGAATTAAATTAAATGAAATTTTTTTTAATTAATTTTTTATTACATTTCATTTGGAAATCAAAATAATAAAAGTAATGAAGTTGACATATATATGTTACTGTAAAAGTCTGTAGTCTAATAAATCCTAGGTTTTGCCGGTAAAACCTAGCTTTTACCAAAGTGGCTTGGTAAAAGTCCCTGAAGTATGGCCGAAGTATGCTTTAATAAGATTCCATTTCGGCCTTTTACCAAGCCTTTGCGGTAAAACCTGTTGTATATATACACCATTCTGGAATAAACTGAATTTATAAAAATTTAATCTCCAAACAAGAAATAAGTTTATAAAGTTACAGGAATTGTTGTAAAATTGGCCTAGAAATTATTTTCATCTATACATATTATAAGTCTGAAAATCCCTACATTTGTCTGTCTGTATATTCACTTATAATACAAGAATGGCTGAATCAGTTTTTAAGAAACAATTTTTATTTATTAGGGGATTTATGCAAAAAACTTTTAAAAGAAATATCATTAATATATATCCCTAGTAATTGGCATAATTTACATAAATTATTTTCACCAACACAGGTTACAGGACTATTTTATTATTAATATATTTAATTGTATAACACAAAAATAGCTAAATCATTTTTATGAAACAAGTTTTGTTTGTTAAGAGATTTATCTAAACAAATTATAGGAGAGGTATTATTATTAAATATTCCTAGAGATCAGCATAATTTACATAAAAGTTTCTTTCATCAATAGATAGAGCATATAACAGCCTATTTATGACAAAATGAACAGAATTGATAGACCAAATAACCAAAGATGATAAATGATTCATATTTGTTTGTAAGCAGAATTTTATAAAAGATGAAAAGTTAATGTAAAATTAATTCATAGTTTATTGTATTTTTGAAAGTTTAAATAAAAGTGCCTAGATAATGCCAGGTGCATAAGCTTTCTAGTTGAATATAAATTAAGGAATTAATTACAACAAAATTAAGTTCTTTTGATTATTATTGATTATACTGCTTCAACAAACCAAATACAGTGGTGCCTTGGTTAATGACAGCCTTGGATAACAGCGTACTTGGTTAATGACACAGGCTTTGGTTAATGACTCCTGATTATGTGAAACTCTATCCAATCTAAATCCCATTATTTTCTGATCTTACTCATCCACATGTGGGAATACATTGTTAAAATGCGTTTTATGATAAAAATGAATATTTAAGCATTTATTTTTTGTGTTTTGGTTCTGTGGAGTCTGTGGGGATTCTTTTTAACAAAATTTTGTGTTTGTTTCGACATCAAATTAGTAGACAATAGTAATGAAAACAAATTATTTAATTAATTAAAAATAGACGTGCAACCATTTAGTAATGAAAACAAATTATTTAATTAATTAAAAATAGACGTGCAACAATTTTTAGTTTTTAGTTTCTTAAAGATGATTTCTAGATAATTATTATTTTAAATTCTGCCAACAAAGATTTTTAGTTTCTTAAAGATGATTTCTAGACGACATCAGTTCACTAGTTTTTAGTTTCTTAAAGATGATTTCTAGACGATTGCGGTTCACTAGCTTTTAGTTTCTTAAAGATGATTTCTAGATGATTATTATGGAACAGTTCACTAGTTTTTAGTTTCTTAAAGATGATTTCTAGATGATTATTAATTAAATTCTGCAAACAAAGTCTGATTCTATTGTTTGTTTGTGTTATATTATTAGTTTTTAGTTTCTTAAAGATGATTTCTAGACGATTATTATTTTACTAGTTTTTAATTTCTTAAAGATGATTTCTAGACGATTATTATTTTAAATATTTTTAGTTTCTTAAAGATGATTTCTAGATGATTATTATTTTAAATTATGTGAACAAAGTCTGATTCTATTGTTTGTGTTATATACTTGACACCTGCAACTTTTAGTTTTTTAAAGATGATTTCTAGACGATTATTATTTTAAATTCTGAAACAAAGTCTAATTCAATTGTTTATTTGTGTTATATATTACTTGACAAAAGTCTGATTTTATTGTTTGTTTGTGTTATATATTAATTGACACCTGCAAGTGGTGTGAATTCGTTGTTTATTTGTGATATATATTACTTGACACCTGCGAGTGGTGTGACGTCTAGACGATTATTATTTTAAATTCTGCGAACAAAGTCTGATTCTATTTGTTTGTGTGGGTTATATATTACTTGACACTTCAGTGGTGTGATGTTGCAGTTTCAGATTCCATTAGAAGAAAAAAACGTCTGTCCGAGATCCTACAGACGTTGCAGTTTTGGATTCCATTTTAAGAAAAAAAATGTCTCTCCAAGATTCTACAGTTCATATATACAATAAATCGGTGCATGTCAGTTTCATTTGCCATCAAAAGGCAAAATCAAACCTCATCTATATAATAATTGTTGAATCTATAAGCTGCTAATCAGTGTTTACAGTTTGTTTGTCAAAATTCTGAAGTGAGCCCAATTGTCCTTCTCTTGAAGATTGACAATTAAAAACTGTTTTCACAAACAATTCATTTTATTAATGTTAATTTTTTTGTAGCAAATATAATAAATAGATGATATTTTCCATATTTTTAGGACATTTTAAATGAGTTATCTGCATTCATGAACATTTTATTAATGTTAATTTTTTTTGTAGCAAATATAATAAATAAGTGGTTTTCCATATTTTTAGGATATTTTAAATGACTTTTATCTGCATTTTTAATATTTACTATGGTTGTGAGGAGGATCCAGAATGAATTAATCAATTTTCAATTAAATCTTATAGAAAATTGCACCTTGGCTAACGATGGTTTTGGTTAATGACGGTAATCCTGGAACGGATTACAGTCATTAACCAAGGCACCACTGTATATTAAAATATAATTTAATTATTTAATACTATATAGAGCACTTTCAAATATTTGTCTGTTATCAGTGCAGAGAACATTAGAACAATAGAACATTCAAATGATAGTTAAATTTAAAAAATTAACATGCATACAAATATAAATCAATAAAATAATAAAATGAATGAAAATTACAAATTATAAAAATATAAATTACAAATAAATATGGTATTAAAAATAAACAATTAGTGTCTTAATACCCACAGATTTAAGTATTGGATGAGATAAATTTTTCTGCAGAATCTAAAGTACTACCATCAGGTTTATTTAATATAGAATATTTTTGACTCTATAAATATGCTATTTTACTTTAAAGTCAGTTGATTATTATACAAATTATTATCAATGATTTCCACATCTTCCCAAAAGAACCTTTGCATCATGGATAATAGTGAACTCACCTAAAGAAGTTCACTGCTAACCATGATGTAAAGATCCTTTGAGAAGATGTGAAAATCATTGATAATGAATGACTTTTAGAACATATTTATATTTTTATATTTATATAATATAATTTAATCATTTAATACTATATAGAGCAATTTCATATTCAAAGAATATGTTCATTGTATATTCAAAGAATATGAAATTAAGCATATTTTTCCCATATTTGAGCAGTATTTTTTCCTAAAAATATATATATTATATTTTTAGGGAAAAATAAAAGTTTCAGCTGTAATACATTTTTCTTCCTTTATAAAATATATGAGAAACCAATTCCCTACTTCAAAGTTTCAAAATCAGTAAAACTCATCCATCTTAAATCCATATATAAGCTGACCCCCAAATTTTAAGTATTGTAACAATAGGGCATCAATGCATGCCCTATTGTTCCAATACTTAAAATTTGGGGGTCAGCTTATATATGGATTTAAGATGGATGAGTTTTACTGATTTTGAAACTTTGAAGTAGGGAATTGGTTTCTCATATATTTTATAAAGGAAGAAAAATGTATTACAGCTGAAACTTTTAGTCTGGCAAGTTATATGATTTGGCACATATTAACTCCAACTTCTACATTCTTTGCTAATCTATATGCTGGACAGTTTTGAACTTAAATGTAATATATGTTTTGGTAAATTTTAATTGTCTAAGTTTAATGCAAATTTCTTAATTCTTAAATGAAGTTAGTTGCATTAAAATTAAGTAAAGTTACATTAAGTTATTAATCAGTATTTTTACTTTTATATGATGCAAATAAGTTTTTGTATATGAATATTATTTATAAAAAAATTAAAGAAAATTTAGTTTCTTGAAAAATAAGATGCCATAAAGATTTTTAATTGAGATTAATTTTAATTTAAATAATTTTTATCATTTCTGAACCAATAATTAATTATTTTAAGTTTTACTTGTAAATGTATAATTTTTTTAAAATTATCTAAAATTTTATATGTTATTTACTTTATTTAATTTAATAATAAAACAACACAGCTAACTACTGGAATTTCACAATTATTAATAAAATTATGAACCTAAAACAAAAATGACAAAAAGAATTTAATGCATTTATAAATGAAATAAATATCAAAACAAATAAATTAAGTAATAAAAATGATTTATTAAATCCACAAAAACACTTACACTTACAAAGTGTTACCAAGCTTTATTGGAATAATAATAAAGCACAAACAAGTTGGTAAAATATAACTTGTTTAATTATCAAGAAAATAATAAAAAAAAACAACAATAAAATTATCAAACAATAATTCAATTATCAAATCTTAAACTAATTAAACTATGAGCTTCTACTCATGCTGCAAAAAATAATTGACTCTAGTGAACTGATAATCAAATTCAACACTAAACTCCTATCGCTAAATCTAACACTTACATTTCACACTACTCAATTGTATCAGGGTCAGCAATCTTTTTAAATAAGCAATTTACATGGCCAGCTCATACTCAGACTCATTTACATAAATTTATCAGACAATTTCTATATTTCTATACACATTGAATCATTCATCTTTATATTACTATAATTTAATATTATAATTATAATGTTTACAAGTTTCATCGAAAAGAGGCAATTCTTTTTAATTCTGTTATGAGATTCTAGTTTGGCAATGATTTTATTCAGATTGAATGACATCATGACATGCATTCTCAAAAGTGAGATCATTTCTTCTCTTACTGTCATTTTTGAAAGATTTAGTCATGAGTGTTAAGTATCTTTACTTTTAATTAATTAAAATACTCAATAAATAAATATAATATGAATTAAATAGAAATAAGAAAAGATTTTTAGGTTTGATTCTTCACAGAACCACCAGAAAAACATCTTTGGTTGTCATTCACAAATACATGTATTCTTTGCAAACTTTGTATAAAGTAGTACTTATAGTTACTATGACTAAACGTTGTACACAATTAATGAAATGCTAATGATGAGTTACATTAAGGATTTATGTCTGAAAATGAAGGAAAATGGGCTTCAAAACTTGTGGCTGAGATGCTACTATCAAATAACACTCAAGTTTGATGAATTCATAACTTAGCTCACAATATGGAAAATCAGTTTATGGAACAAACTGTCAAAACAGTTTTGTTTATAGCTTAATAAACAAATAAATATTACTAATAAAACAACTTTTATAATATGTGTGCATTTTGAATATAAATGTAATTTAAAAGAAAAAATTATTTTTTCTGTTTTACTATTAATAAATATAGTATTTTTAATAAAAAGTTGAAATTATAATATTTCACTGCTAATAGTGCTTGGACTCTAGTTAATGATAAAAGTTTAAACATAGCAGTTAAATTAAGAACCTAAATAATAAATATAGCTTGTTCTAAAGTATTCAAGACTATGAACAAATATTTCATTGAAAAATTTCTGTTGATTTTTAAGTTTTGTGAATGCCTATATTCTGATATTATTGCAGTCATTACTGGATGGCATTCTGGAGTGGTTATTATACAGTACAGTTAGGTCACACCTTTACAGGCTAATTTGTTCCTGGAGTGAGCTCATTAAATAAAAACTCAAACCAAATCCAATATTGATTCAAATTTGTAAAATAAGAAAACTTAATTGGCCCAATTAATAAAATATTATATAATGCAATATAGATAATATATTCAGAAACTCTGGGTTCATTGTATGAGTAGAGTTTGATCTATGAATTTTTAGAGTTACAAATGAAGCTTATATATGAAAAGTTCATAACTCAAGGAGCATCTGTATATTGATTTATCCTTGGTGGTTATTTGTTATGAACTTAATAACTTTTTTCTAAAAATAAATCTGTTCTATGAAATTTTATTTGATGGAATGAAAATTTATAAAATTATTACTATTAATTTATATCTAGTTTTAAATATGCTTAATGATTTTATAGGGGAAGAAATTATTTTTATTAAAAAATCCTTGGAGTCATCTTCGCTGGAAAGGAAAATTTTCTGAGCATGATAATACAAGTTGGACTCCCCAGTTAAGAGAAGCACTGAAGTATGATCCAAGAAGTGCAAAGATGTTTGATAATGGTAAATTATATTTTCTTTAATTCTTACTTAGCATTTGTGCTTTTCTTACTTAGCATTATTTAAGAAATTTTGAATTTAAATATTATAATTAATTATTTAATTGATGATCTGTTAGAAAAAAACATAAATGGAAGAATTTGAATAAATCCTGAAAAAAAATGCATTTTTAACAATAATGGATCAGTCTTTTTAAATGAATTAAATGACATGATTTTTACAAGAAACTGATAAATAATCCTAATTTAATATCTTAAAATAATATCAGTTTTCTTGATATGATTGGTTTTTGTGATAGTAATATTTTTTATTTTATTAAATTGATAATCTTTGGAAGTTGTTTTGCATTTTTTTTTATTAATGGCAATCAGTTAACATTCTGATGCCAAATTGTTAAAATTTCATTTACAGAAAGTTATTAAACTTCCTGTAGATTATTAATTCTTACTGGTATTTTAAATTTCAAACATTTTATCAGATATTCAGAATTCCGATTCTTGGTTCAATTTGGTAGCTATATCTATTAATCATTTGAATTACAGAGAACATTATATATAATGATGAAAGATTTTTACCAATTAGCATCAGTATGAAAAATTTTGCTTTTTTGGTGATCTTTTTTCCTATTATTTATTTTATCAAAAAATAAAATTTAAAATATAATAAATATTAGAAACTATATAACATAACATAGAACATACAGGTACTCTCCTAATTATGATCATTCAACTTATGATGATCTAATCTTATGATTGCTTTTACAATATTCCATACTTGGCTATTTTCATAGTATATTAGAAGTAGTTTTTCTGTTTTATTAAAAATTTATGATCAGTCAGTACTGCATAGTAAAGCAATCACTTACTACTTTGGAGGATCTAGGTTCAATTCTAGAAGTATTTTATCACCCTTAGTGCTGGGTTCAGTTCTATATGATTCTGCTACTTTAAGGGTATCTGGATCAAATCTGAACAATTTTACCATATAGAGTAGCTGGTCTTTTGTTATCTATTATTACTAAAATTAATACCATTGTTGGTTATTTTTGACTTAAACAATATTTTCAGTTTACAATGAGGTTATTAAAACATTACTCATTGTTATTAAAAGAGCAGCTATATAGAAGATAAAAGAACTGCAAATTATATAACTCTAAGGGGAAAAAATAATTGTTGAAGACAATAACTAGTTCAAAAAGCAGCATAAATAATAGCAGCATTATAGCATAAATCTGAAAAGTTAACATTTTCAGTTAGTTACCCAACCCTCCTCAGTATTTATACCAGTAATATAGACATCAGTTTTATAAAATCACCAGAGACTAAATAAAAAAATTTCTTAAACATATTATATATAAATATAAATATTATTTACACAAAAATATCCTGGAATATTCTATATTAACAGAGTTGTCTTTGAATGTAATTCAAAGTTTCAGTCTGGATATGTTTGTATAGTTACATAAAAAATAAATAGCTATCTATTAATTAATAAAAAAGTTGACAAAACAGTTTTTTTCATTAAAATAAATAATATATAAAAATTTAATGTTTTCAATAGTTCTTGTTAATCACAAACTTTCATACAATAGGGAAGTTTGCCATTGACATTTTCATTTAAGTAAGAAACACTTAAATGTAATTAATCAACAACTAGAAGTAAGCATTTCTCCAGAATGGAAATTTACAATTAACAAGAAATTAAAAAATATCTATTAAGTTTCTATATATTATTTATTTTAATGAAAAAAATTATTTTGTCAACACTTTTTTCGATTGTTAATAAGGATTTTGCAAGCTATGATATTAATTAATAGCTAACTACAAATATTTTTATGTAACTATAGCAATCTGCACATGCAGGCTGAAATTTTGAATTAAGTTTGAAGACAACTCCTGGAAAGGATACTTTTGTGTAAATAATAATTATATTTATGAAAGTTTTTTATCTAGTTTCTGGTGGTTTTGTAGAACTGAAGTTTATATATATTACTAGTATATGCACTAAAGAGGAATGGGTAATAACTGAAAATGTTATATTTTTTAGGTTAAAGTTATTTATGCTGCTTTTTGAGCTAGTTATTGTTTTTTCAATATTAAGTTTTAGTAATAACCAATATAGAGCACTAACGGCAGTAGTGACTTCAAAACGTATTTATTTCAAAGGAATGAAGTACTTTCGGTCTATCAGCTAGACCATCATCAGCGTTTACACTATCTTATAAAGAACATAAAAAACCGAAAGTACTTCGTTCCTTTGAAATAAATATGTTTTGAAGTCACTACTGCCGTTAGTGCTCTATATTGGTTATTGTTTTAGTGTTATAGGCAGTTTATATATCTTGTTACAACTGATTAAGTTTTAGTAGTAATCTTCATTATTTTTGAAAAAACACTTTTTATAAAAAGGAATCAGAGAAATATAATTAGAATTATTACTTCATAAAATAACATGCCATTTCCTAGTATTGATGTATTAAATAAAAACTGGAATCTAAATCCATAAAGAACTTAGGACATATTTAAAATTATAACTACCAATGTTTAAAATTTAAGCAATGAACATATCAACTTAAATTATGCAATTATGTTTTGAGCCAGTTATTAAAATGAATCAAAAATATATAAAATATATAATATCAAAAATATATATAATCTATACATATTATAAATCTGAAATGCCTGAGTGCACGTGTACACTTATAACACGAGAAAAATATGATTTTATTGCCGTTCACGGTCGCGTTAAGGGAGGGTCGTTTTAAAGATGTCGAAAACCATGTTTTATATATATGAAACGGGATGTTCCATCTAAAAAGTGGTCGTTAATTCAGGGGGTCGTGTTACGAAGGTGGTCGTTTTAGCAGGTTTCACTGTATAAACATATTATTTAAAAAAAAAAAAATTTTAAGTTAAATTTTTATGAGTTTTATTTGATAATAGTAGTATTGGTGATGATGATGATGATGATGATCTTATTGTTATTTAAAATTAACATTTTTAAATATTATTTTAATGTAAATTTGGTGCAAAAAACCTAAAAACTAATTTATATATTTCAGCTATTGGGAAAATATTACCAGGATTATTAGACAAATATGTTGCTGATTGTAAAATTATAGAAACCAAGTAAGTTTTTATATAATACAGTTTTTAGTCAGAAAGAATTTAATTAAAATGGTTTAATTATTAATAAGGATGGAAAATGAGAAGGAGAAAAAAAGTGATGAAAATAATCAGAATGATAAGGAAAAATCTCCAAAATTTCCGCAGAAGGAATTTCAGTGGAATGATGAAATTAGGTATTTTGAAATTCGGAATGAATAAAGATATTAATTTTGTATTTGGGGTTGAACTTGTGTTAATATCTTGTGTTTACAGATATTAAACTTGTTAAATTTCAGAAAATTGTTGTGTGATTTGGTAAGAACTAAAGTAAGATGGTATGAAACGTCTAAAGTTCGCAATCAGTCTGCTGAAGAATACATTTGGCAATTTTTAGAATTAGAAGTAAAGAATCTCTGGCCTGCAGGATGGATGAAAACAAAGTAAATTTTATCTGATTTGTTTAATCTAATTATTCTATCTTTAATTTTTAGTTTTAGTGAATTTGTAGAGAAATTCTGAAATTTAAAGTTTACTTATTCTTATATTTTAGACATCTATATAAAGAAAGCAAAGAAGCTCATGGTTATTTAACGTAAGTAATTGCAATCCAATTTAAAAATGTCATTAAATTTTTCTTTCAAGTTTTTTTTCTGAATAATACCTAATATTTTTCACTATTATATTTTACATATTTTGAAATTCAAATTTCAAAATACACTCAATTCTCGGTATTCACGGATTTGACTATTCGCAAAAATTTATATGTAACTACAAATTTGATTTTTGCAGTACTTTTGCACTTATTCGCTGATTCTTGCTGAGCAGTGAAAATACTGTTATAAATGTTACTGTTATTTGTCGTCTTCATTACCTGTCCTTGCTAATTCAGGAAGACAATATGTCAGCTGCCATATCAACAACTATCCATCATAACTAAGATTTTATTTACTACATAGTGTTTTAAAAAATTAAATAAAGATTATTGTAATTATAATATTGTATATAGTACTTACTGTACACTGCATATATTGTAATTATTCGTAAGTACTGTAATACACATTAAATAAAGTGTCTATTAAACAGAAAAACACAAATAAAGCAAGGATGAAAATGTTGGAAAGGAATGTTTGCAAGAACTTAACTATATTTCCCATAGGCACAATGGTTCAGTATTTGCTAATTCAGTATGAAGAATTTACAGAACGTAACTATTGCAAATAATGAGAATAGACTGTATGTAGAATATAATAGTGGTTTTGATAAGAAATCATGTGTAAAAATTTGATAAATTTTGTTATTGATTTTTTTAATATAATGGAATATCAGTATTATTTGATATAATTTATGAAATTCAATGAACTTGAAATATAAGAATATTTTCTAGGAAACTGAAGTATATGCAGTTTATTAACATGATTTTGATTATAAGTACTTTTCTTATCCTGTTCACAGTTTTTGTTTTCTGTTTAGCTTGGGCATGTAAGATGTCATCAGCTTCCCAAATACCTAAATATTTGCAGCTTTTTTTCTGATGAAAGTGATTTTATTGATTTTCCGTTTTCAAAGTAAATTCCTTCAGTTTGAACAATCTCTCCTATTTTCATCGATAACATTGCACATTTGTCAAAGCCAAAGTTTATTTTAACATCTTCACTGAAAATTTTCACAGTATTTAATAACAATGTAATCTCTTTACTTGTTTGCCATATAATTCAGCATCCATATAAAGCAGATGAATGATCTTTCCTGATTGCTTTGAAATTTCGTAGCCTAGGTTTGTCTTGTTTAAAATAATAGTTAGTGGGATTAGGGCTATGTTGAAGAATAGGGATGAAAGTGAGTCCCCTTGGAAAATGCCCCTTTTACTACACCATTTGCTCCCCCAAATGCCCCTTTTGATGTAATTTTTGCCTAATTCTACACAGTTTACAAATACTTTAGTCATCCAAGTGTTCATTGTTTTTTTAACAAATTGCCTAATATTTTTACTGATTCCAAAAATTTCCAGGCTTTTTGTTATCCAAATATGTAGTAGTAGTAGTAGTAGTAGTAGTAGTAGTAGTAGAATAGGGAGGGGCCTATTTAGCAGATAGTGACCATCATTGGTCTATTGTGCACCCCCAATCAACTCATCCCAAAAGAAGGCCTCGTCTTTAAAACAAATGACAGTACTTTCCTCAATGGGACAATAGCAAGATCCTCCGAAAAAACGACAGTATATTCTTTAATGGGATAGAAGCAAGATCCTCGGGAACAGGAAAATACATCCCCAAGCAGTATATTCTTCAATGGGACGGAAGCAGAAATCCTGATCCAAATATGTGGTAATGAGTCAAAAGCTTTTTTATAGTCAGTCCAAGCCATATGTAAATTTGTTTAATGTGTTTTTGAATTTTGTAGAATCATTTTATTGATCAATAATTGGTCCTTTGTCCCTCGTGATTTTTTTGAGCCTTTTTGCTCAGTTGGGCAGAGTGAATTATTATGTAGATATGTGCATATAGAGTTTCGCAGTATTCTGATGAGAAGTTTGAAGATTGTTGGTAGACAAGTGATTGGTCGGAAGTTCCTAGAGTTATTATTTTTTATTAATAGGAATGTACAGCTCCGGCCAAAAAGTTTGTCACATTCAACTAGGCGCTGGAAACCGGAAATCATGATCGGCTACAGTTTCCAGTCCACATAGCGTGCATTCTACACTGAGTTCATTAGACGTGTCCCACAAAAGCTTTCAATGTAGGGGAGCTGGGTTAAGCAAAGCATGGGAGGTAAATTGGCAAGATTGATCGCTCTAAAGTATTATCGCTCGCAGCATTTGATTCTATTGTTTGTGTTATATATTTGACACCTGCAAGTGGTGTGACGTCATAGTTTTGGATTCCATTAGAAGAAAAAAAGTCTGTCTAAGATCCTACAATATAGTCTCTATAAAATTCATAATATTCATAAAATAGCAATAATACAGGATTCCTTTTCTCTTATTTCTAGTTCTGCTAGGCATCCTGCCAAGAGACTTCCAAATGGGCATCCTTTTTTCCCAACAACACAGAAGGATAACCAGTATACATTACCCAATTATACACTACCTTTTGTATAAATTTATCAGTCCCCATCCCTTATATCAAATTATTGAACACTGATATTTGATGTTCAGCTCATAGTTTCATGCACCTTTTATTTCAGAAGCATAATGCTACTGAGGTGGAAAAGAAAGAAAGATTCCATTTGATTTCATCTGAAGATGCAATAAAGACTGCAATTGATGAAATCATATAGAGCCGTGGTCGGCAACCTATGGCATGCGAGAAGATCTCTGATGGCACGCCACAAAAGTGACAATTTATTAAAATTTATGTTATTTACGTTAAGTTGATCTCCAAGGTAGTCATTAATGTTTAATTAATTTTGTTTTAATTAAGTTTTGTAATAAGATCTTTGTGCAAGGCGTAAATTTTACTACACAAATAAAATTATCTTCATATACAATGGTTTTTGTGTTTTTTTGGTGGCATGCTTAATGTGCAGTAGTTTTAATTATCTGTTTTGTGGCATGCCAATGCATTTGGGTTGCCGACCGCCAATATAGAGTGATAAACTTGCTTAAAATGCTTAAAACTTGCTTGCTTTCAATTGCTTAAAAGTATGGACTTGACAAGCAAATGTTGTCTCAATATGTTTAGAAAACAAAATGTGATGAAATAAATCTACATCCTTGATGACATGCTTCCCAAATTTTTACCAAAGAAGAAAAGTTATTGGAAGATTACCTAGTGACTGCTTAAAAAATGAACTTAGATTTGAGTGTCCAGAAAACTCGAGTTAATATATCAGTATGCCAAAACAAATGGAAAAATTAACATTCCACCAAACTGGGAAAAGTCACAATTTGCTGGTTATGACTGGTAGCTGGGATTTATGAAGACAGTAATGTAGTGTCCCTCAATGACATTATTTGCAAACTGTCCCCTCCTTTATTGGTGATGGAACAAAAAGGATGGCCAGATTTGTAATATTTGGAATCTCTTTTGTCAAGTTTAACATTCATTAAGTTGTATTTATATGTTCATGTTTGTTCAATAAACCTACTTTACAACTTATATTGTCACTTACTTCATTTTTGAATTTCAGTATGGGAGTAAAAATAAATGTGTTTCAAAGCTTCCAACATCTATCTCAAATCTCTCTTGCATGTAGGCAATTGAGTTGTGGTATGAGGTAATTGAAATACTTGTAAACTTTTGAAAATACTGATGTCATTGTTTCTAATAACAGATTCTAACTTTATTTAAAAACATTTCACAACTTATATTTTTGATGGGTGATAACAGTTTGGATAATTTTTGATTATTGAAATTACAATAAATTGTAAATCAAATTTCATCTCATACTTCTCCAATCACCTCTATATCAAATTTAGTCTGTATGCTATTGATTTTAAAACAAATTTGAAATCCACTTTCACTAGAGGAATTCAATATTTTCAGTACATATTAAGCACTGCTATTGAATATACACTGCCTGGCATATATTGATAATATGAATATCCATAATGTATATACTGTTATTTTTTTCCAAAAATTTTGCAACTACAGTATATAATATTATTTATCTTTATGAAACAATGATTATGCATTACTGTAGATGTGTAAATCTCTAATATATTTTTTATACGCATATAAATTTGAAAAATGACAGTATTTTCTTATTCTGTTGGATGATGTTAAATCTACCAATGTAATGGTTTAAATAAGTAATTTATTTTTTGTTTATTAGTTTTATTAAAATAATTACCATAATAAAATCTATATTTAATAAATTTTTAACAAATAGAATTGAAAATATAAATATTAACACTGAGGAAGATGTCAAGTGCATTGAAAATGTTTCTGAATAAAGGTTTTGACTGTTAAAGAGCTTTGTATTTTACATAAAAATTAAATCCTATTGCTCTACACGGCTTATTTATAATACAAACAGGGCTGTAACTAGGGTGTGGCGAAAGCGGCATTTGCCACGGGTGCAGCTTGATTAGGGGCCCAAATTTTTTAATTGATTTCCGTTATCTGCGGGCAAATGACTTTTTTGATAAACGTTCGCAGACATAACGTTGTTTTTCTTTTATTTTATTTCTTAGAAGAGATAATTCATGGATAAAAGTGGCCAAGTTATATTCCAAACAAAAGTGCCAGGTCAAGAAGGGGCGCTATTTTTATTGATAAAGTAAAAGTTTACAATGAGTATGCAGACATAGCATTATGTTTGTCTTTCATTTTATTTCTTAGAAGAGGTAATTCATGATCATGGGTAGGAGCCGCCAAGTTGTACCCCAAACAAAGGCGCCAGGTCAAGAAGGGGCGCTATTTTTATTGATAAAGTAAAAGTTTACAATGACCCATAGGAACTTCTACCTCTTCAGTGAAAATTCATGGAAAGGCCGAAAGAAAAGTAATAAAAAAGGGATTTGTACAAATCTGTTTGCTCATTCAAACAAAAAAACCTTACAGCAGAATCAAAATCAACTCATTTTGATGGAAATAATTTAGTTTCAGCATTGTTATCTTTAAATGAAAAAAAATGGGGGAGCGCGCAAATTTGACTCTTGCCACAGGCGCTACGTACCCTACTTACGGCACTGGGTAGAGCAACTAACAGCTATAATATAACTATAATTAAATAAAATTTTATATTAAAAAATGAAATTTATAATTTGATTTGATCTCGATATTTTTTATAGTATGTATAAGAGGCATATTAGACATCTGTATATAGTAGCAAAGGTCTGAGACAAATTTTGTTGTCTTCTTTTTAAAAATACATACTGTATTAAATTTCACACTTGTAACCAATAACTTCCTGTTTAAAGCGAGAAAAACCGGTGTGTGTCTAAACTCTAAAGGAAAAATCAAGTAATTGTTTAAAAACTTACAAAATGCATTATTAAATATCGATGACATATCTTACAAGTTAGATATTAATGTTTGGTGCAGTTAAATGATGGCTTCAAAGAATATGCAAGTTTGAAATTAAAAAGTTCTGGCTTCTAATAAAAAGCAAACTTAGTGAACATGAACTGTAATCAAGAAATTTTGTCTTCATTAATGTTTTTTTTTTTAATTTTAAATTAATTTCATCAATAGCTAACAATAATAGGAAAATTAACAAAAACATTAAAACTGCGATCAGAATTATTTTAATCATACAGAAATATGACATTTTAATTAAAACTAGAGCATTTGTTATTAAAAAATTATAATTAAATGCAAATTTAAAATCCTTAATCAATAACTTTATAAGTTTAAAATGATTTTTTCATTTTAATTCCTTTCAGAACCTAATGCATTACATTTTGTTGGTTGATAAAGCCCACGTTTTTCTGAATGATGAATCATCCAAAAAGGCGAAAGTAAGTTAAATGCTGGATAGTTACGAAAACTTTCATTGACCTGGAAATTCAAACTGGAAGAACAAATAATTTCTGCTCTGTTTGTAGTTCTCTAACGCAACTCCATTGCAAAAGCAATATTTTATTTCAGTTTAAACTGGCTGAAATCAGACTGACTAGCGAAGTATAGTTAGCAATTATATTATCATTTTAGCGTAAAATTTGCGATTAATTAGCATTCAGAAACATTTAAAATACAACAAGATTTTAACACACGCGCAGCAACTATCACAATCGGAGAAAAAGCATCAGCTACAACCTCCATATTACTCCAGAAGAAGCACACGTGCGCATTTGCTACGTTACGTCATAGAATTTCCTGACGTCACATAAATTGTTAAACGAGAAAGTGAAAGAAGCAGACGAATTATCAGAATAACTCGAGAAAGATGGTTTTCGAGCAGTCCAGCAGTTTAAGCGATAATCCCACTTACAAGAAATTACAGGAATATAAAAAAAGCAATGAATCCAAGTTATACATGCCCGCCTTGTTTAAAAACGATCCTGGAAGATTTGACAAATATCAGTGAGTATATGAAAATTTTACGTTATAGATGTTTCTATTTAACGTTAAAATAAAGTTTATATAGTTATTTTGATCTTGTAATACGGAAAAATATGTCTAATAAAACTTAAAGGACAAATTTTGAGTCACCTTGATTAACCTTGAACTCGACCGGCTCTGTTTCCATAGAAACCAGGAAATATCGAAATTTATTATCGGTGTTAACATAAAAAAATGATGTATAAAAATATATGCAATGTCGGAATACTTTTTTAAGATTTTCACGAATCTCTCACAGTTTTCATAATACACTATTAAATTCATAATAAGTATTGCCATCTATTGATAAAAATGAGAAATTAAAAAATAAATAAATTTTTATATTTTTAAAATTCAAATTTTTATAGTAATTTTAATTTTGTAGAAGCAAAATATGATATGGAGTATAAGATCTCCGAAATTGGTCTTGCATTAGATTATATCCTACTCTTCAAAAGACAATAAATTAAGCACAAGTAGAACAATACAGTATATGAAAGAAAATCTGCAATGCAAAATTGTCTATCATTTGCTTAATTTAGAGACATAGGGTAGATGCTGATAAATATTACTTAAAACATATTTTCAATTGCTTAAAGTAAAAGAAATACTGTATACTTTAGATTTTCCTCTTTTTAGATTTATTAAAAATTGATTTTTTGTTAAATCAATTAAATATATGCATCCTAATTATAAAATCATTAAATTAAATAAACTGTATAAAAAATACTGAAATGTTTTTTAGAAACAGCTTTTGAGTATAGCAGCCAAATTTATGTTTCAATTAAAAAATATTACTCTTGTTATTTTAAATGAAATTTTGGACAACAATAAAATACCTAAATTATATTAAAAACTTTATTGAAATAACTTCTGTTATTATTGTAATTTGAATGACAATCTGCTTTTTAGAGACATAATAGAACAATTTATTCATTTCCTGCTTCTAGATTTAATCAGTTTAAAGAATTGGATTATTATATTCAATGTTGAATTTTTTTTAACTAACTTTAATTCTTATATATTTATTTTAATTTAGAAATTAAAACATATGATTTTGTTTCTTTACAATGATATCTAAAATTTAATGCAGAATAAAATAAAGATCAAAGAAGACAAGATTGTAATCTGAGCTGCCATCATTTCATTGGATGAAGTTTATATAATATACAATACAAACTTCAAGGGAATTATAATCCAAATAAATCCAAACAACTTGCCAGCAGTATCGTTGTATACTAATCTAGGGAAACTTACCATCAATCCAAATTTTGTGCCTATTACAGCCTAATGACACATCTTTGTATTATATTCTTGTTTATTTTAAAGAAAGTTGTATTTTCGGAATTCTAAATAGTATATCTAAGTTTTTCCTACGTTTACAACATCCTTCTAGCATTTTGTCTAAACTACGACACAAAAAAGAGTTAAGAAAAAAACATTAAAATCATAAATCATTACTTTTCTTAACATTCGTGTAATCTATCTGACTTAAAACACGAAAGAAATGAATAAAAAAGAGATGTTTATTATTCATAGCATTAAATGCGCAGAACCTAAAAGTCTTGAACTGTATGCGGACCTCCATCTTAGCTATTGACTCGCTAAAGTACTTTATGTCTCTTAAAGTTCTTTAAGGGACATCCGTTAACTTAAAGTAC
The DNA here is from genome assembly GCA_000484575.1 of Olivierus martensii. NCBI lineage: Eukaryota > Metazoa > Arthropoda > Arachnida > Scorpiones > Buthidae > Olivierus > Olivierus martensii. The sequence continues at coordinate 82,522 of AYEL01076992.1, forward strand.
TTTAACTCTTAACGTATTTTAATATTTCGTGTCTGGAAAGCATTATTCCGTTAAATTCGACCTTAAAGTACTTTAAGCGGTCTAGTCTGTAACAGGTATTACATTATTATTATTGGGTTGGTAGCAATCATTCCATCGTCTGCTACGAAATGGGAAAACTAAATTAAGATGGCGGACTGAGAAACGGAAGTAATACGCTCTCTGCCACCATAATTTCCTAGGATAATTATAAAATAAAACTCATTCCTGATTGTGCCTGAAGATTTTTTCATTCGATAATGGCACAAATTCTATAAAGAACATTACTCCATTTTTTAACGATATTTACTAATCCTTTGATTTTATATACATTACTTTATTGATTGACAATCATCAGATAAACTTTAATTATAAAAATATAAAACAAAAACTAACTATAATTTGAATTAGGTTTCTTTCCACCAGGTGGCGAATATAGTTATGATGTCATTGAACTGAGCGGGAATAATCACAGATTAGATATATGGGGAAGAATCATTAACGGATAATCTGATTAAATTAAGACAGTATATATAAGTACAATTCAGAAAACATTATTGCTTAAAATTATGAAGGTTACGATGGTAAAATGTTAATTAATTAGAAAATTATAAAAACAAAAAACTAACTATAATCTGAATAAGGTTTCTTTCCACCAGGTGGCGTATATAGATTATGATGTCATTGAATTGAGCGGTAAGAATCGTTAACGGTTAATCTGATTAAATTAAGACAGTATAAATAAGTACAATTCAGAAAAAAATTATTGCTTAAAATTTCGAAGGTAAAATGATTTGTTATTTTTTATTAAATAAGTTCTATAAATTTTCATTGATAAATTATTATTTTGCACTAATAAATGCAAAGCAAACTGGCAGATTAATCAAAATTATTTAAACACGAATCAATTATATGTGTTTTCTGTTTCATAATCAGATTTTGATTGATATTAAAAATAAATTTAAGACATTCATTTTCATATTTTTATGTAGAAAATATATGAGAAAAAAATAGTTTAAAATATTTTTAATAATTATTTAAAATTTTATACGCCTATAATTTTCCTTTAAGTTAATATTTTAAAGCAATTTTTTTAATTTTCGAATTTAAGTATTTAATTATTTATTTAGAAACGCTTAAAAACATATTTCTAACATTTACTAAAGTAAATTTAAAATTTTAGAAATAACATAATATACAATATATTTCAGATAAATTCTTTAAAGTTATTACTGGGAGATGTATACATGTTGAAAGGACGAAGAGAGAGAGAAAAAAATGGAAACAGATTTCTTCATATCAATGGCATTAATTGGATATTCAGTTTGTTTTCATTTTATAAACAAAATTCAAAATATTTTATTAATTTTGAAAAATCAGAAGTCGAAGAAGTATTAGATCAATAGATTTCTATAGTTAGCGGACGAGGTGTAAATATCAGTGGCCCAGTATTGAAGACGGAGAGGTAAAAACTAATAATTAAATACCTATTTTAATAAATCATTAAAATAGGTACCTAATTATTATTTTGGTAAAAACTAATAATTAAATACCTATTTTAATAAATCATTATAATAGGTACCTAATTATTATTTTTTATCTATTATTTATTTATCTAGGAATTACATATTTTATTTTAGAACTTATCATTACTTCGTTTAATTGGGACAGCCGCTTAATTGGGACAAAATGGCTTGGCCTTACTTGTCCCAATTAAGCGGAATTCACTGTATGTTACTGAATTGTATTATAATATATATAATTCAGTTTATTATATATTAATAAATTGAATTATGTTTATATATATACAGTTGAATTTTTTCAAATTTGAAATAACAATATATAAAAAATTAATAAAATCTTACTTTATATGCAAAGTCTGAAATAATAAAAATTTAAATAATTCATCAAGAATTGCATCTTTCAAAACTAGCAGGTAAGAAAGTTTGCCCAAATTCTGTCATCAATTAAGAAGCTTTAATATTAAAAAAATCTAACAACTGCTAATAAGGAATGTGAAGTTTGTGCAGAAAATAATTTGAGCAAAATTGATAAAGGGATATTGAAAATTTGTTGGATTGCAAACTCAAAATTTAATAAGTGAAAATTTTCTAGAATTAAAACAGGAAATAGATCAGTCCATAAGTTCATACATATTTTTGAAGAATTTTGAAACAAGATAAATAAAATATAGTTAAAGTTATTAATCAATGCATATTTCTTCATTATCAATAATTTATTGCTATTTAACTGGCAATTTTTTTATTCTGTGTAAGAGATATATGTCAAGTTAGGTGGATCTACTCTTAAAATTTTTTAAATTTATTGTCAATCAATAATGCCACAAGTTCTCAAAGTTGTGACATTAGTGCCACATAATTATGCATTTTAGAAAAGATTCTTGTAGATATCAAACTTGAGGTCAAGTTACACAAACTTAGAAGTAACTATTTATTTTGAAATTTTTTATCATCTCTCATTTGTGCTGTAAATCCTGAAAGTTTCAATGTTACCTGCTGCATAATTGCATGTTTTATTATAATTTTTTAAAAAATATTGCATCACATGATATCTCATGAGAATACAATACCTTGAATATGGTTTAATCATCACCTAGTATCTCTTTTTCATTTTTCTCTCTTGCTCTATTTCATTTCAAATGTTGAATCCATAATAAACATCAGTATAATGAATGTCAGTTAAATTTGTCTAATATTACATAAAATAAGCTTGTGAAATCATTATCTTTATTTGAGAATAAGGTTTCTATCACATTGTATAGATATATTTGTAAATTAAATATAATACAGATGTTTATGCATATTTACAATATACAATATAGTTAATATAAAATTGGAAACTGTTATGTATTTAGTAAATTACTTTTGAAGTCTCAAATTGTTTCTCATCTTTATGAATTTGGTGATAGTGAATTTGAAACAAAATACAGAATATTGGACTAATAGTAAAAATCTTTATTCAGTTTCATATTAGAGTTGATGAATATATATTTTTCATAGCTTTCAAGATTTGGAAAAAAAAATCTCATCTGTTTGTCTATATTACATGGATAACATAATGAATAATTTAGAACATATTTTTAAAAAATGTTACAAATTACGTTTGTCTTTATTACATGGATAACATAATGAATAATTTAGAACATATTTTTAAAAAATGTTACAAATTAAAGCTATTACTAAAGAATTACAAGTTAAGAGACATGGCAGTGATTTTAAGCCAAGTATATACTATGTCATTGATTGACTCTCATTACAGGAATCATTATGGTCAAAATTTAATTTTCTGTAACTTTGGTACTAAGTTAATTATTATTAATCTGACAATTATATTCAAAAAAGTATTCAATAGAGCATGATTATCAAATTTGATATGTAAATAAGATATATAACTTTTGCATTGATAATACTTCACTTTGCTTTTTTACATAGTATTATTTCTCTGTTGATTCTGTTTTGTTAATTCTGTTGAATTCAGAAAACTAATTACTAGTATATAAAGAATAAATAAATGTTTTTTTTAAATCAAATAACATGTATCTACATGTATCTGGTTCTCCATTTCCAATAATGGTTTATTTAAAATATGATATGTTAATATATTTATAAAAGGATATACTATTATTAGTCTACTTTCCAAAGGAAATGGAGATTTATAAGATTGAGCTCATATCTGTCTGTTGTCTGTGTGCCTCCAATAATAACTTTTGAACTAAATAGCAGATTTTCATGAAAGTTGATAGTGATATTTTGCCATTAAAGGACATATTGATGCCATATCAGGGCTGTGCCATATTCTTTAATATTATAAGATTTTTAATTCTACAGGATAAATTTCATTTTATCACAATTTTAATTTATATTATTGCCAACAGATGATGCTAAGTTCTATCAATGTAGGGATAACATAAGGTTTATTTAATTTATTTAGTTTGTGCCATCTATTATCATATATTATAATTTAGCAGTGTTTTATGACATTATCCATTGTTATGATGATACAACAATAGATAATGTCATAAAACACTGCTAAATTATGACATAACAGTGAGTGGCATCATGATGATGTCATTATTATGGTGACATGGTATCATTGTGACATCTATGCTAGTTAAATCAATATTAAAATTCAACACACAAAACTAATGGATTCCAAATTCTAAATACAGGTAGTCCTCGACTTACAACGGGATTCTGTTCCAACATCTCCATTGTAAGTCGATTCTGACGTAAGTTGAGGACTTTTTTAATTTTGATTTATTTGCTTTCTGTTTAAATATTTTCATAAATTTTGTTTCTATTTAATTTAAAGCTTTCTTGCCTTCTTTTATATTGGAATTTTCATCAGTAGTATTATTTCTCTTACTGGCCATGACAAGGTTATGACTAGATACAAAAATTGCAACACTTCCACTGCTAATTAGTAACTAATGTGCCAAAGGCTGTACTAAGTTAGAAATTGGTGAATGACCCTAGTGGCTATTGTGTATTGTTGAAAGGTAAGCCATATATGCAGGTGGAAAAGTTGAATTAGAGAATTTTTAATAATAATTTTTGGCCATCGTAAGTGCGAATCGTCATAAGTCAAGAATTACCTGTAAATAAAAAAGGAATGACACCTTTGTAAAGTAGGCAATTTTAGTTCTTTCTGGAACTGTTTGTATATTAATGTAATAAATTGGTTTTGTTTATTATACTGTGTATTCCTAAGTAATTTTTTTGTTTTTCCATACATTTATAATAATATATAAATTTTTGTGATACATATTATATATTATTTATTTTTATTGCTACTGATAAAATATTTTATTTCTAGCATTTGTTTGAAGACACCTGTTGATGGAAAAATACTTTTTGATTATTCTAAAAATATTATTGATGATGATGTTTTAAAATTACTTCTGGAATTGGTAAATATTATAATTAAAAGTTTTATTTTTTATTCTATTATGCAAAATTTATACTAATATCATTATTATATTCATTTAGTATAAAACAGTAAAAATATTATCTTATTGGCATAAAACGAAATATAGCCATTCTCCAACTTATGTAAGAGCTATATTCTAATAGAAACTAACTAGGGGAATATCTATAAAATAGATATTCTAAGCCAAATTAACTCCTAGTGTAATAATTTGGATTAATTTTTAAATCAAGGCTATGGTGCCACCATCTGTTGAATTAATAAATAATTTAATTTTTAAATTTGAACTAAGGTATTCAATCTAGTATTTAATAATTAAATTAGAATTATGCAAAATAAATTTTAAAAAACAGCTCAAATTCAAATCAAAGATTAATGTATTTATTATTTACTAAAGATCTTTCAGCTTAAAAAAGCCATCTTCAGTAACATCCAGCAAAATAAGTTACAAAAACTTTTTTTGAAGTGAAAGAGTAGATTAGAATTTTTAATTTCCCCAAAATAAAATTTTGCTATTGCATTGGAATCTTTGAGATAATGTCCCAATGCTCTACCAATTAGACTGTGGTGAGTGACATCTGGCAGAATTCCATTTTGGGAAGTTTATGTAATGATCAATTTAGAAAGTTATTGGACTAGGCCAATACTAGCACTCTCAAGTGAGCTATTCACATAATCACAAGCATTAAAATTACAGTTTAATTTAGAATTATCATGTTAGTGTTAATTTGGTTTGAATATTTTATATTTAAGAGTTACTTTTTTTATAACTTTATACAAGTTGGATTTTATGTAAGTTGGAAAAATAATTTTTTAATAAAAATTCTGGACTAGAAATCAGGGTTGCAGAGTTGGAGTTGGGGAGTCAGAGGTTTTTGGGTGAGTCGGAGTTGGAATTTTAAACTGCCCAGAGTCAGGAGTCAGAGTCAGACCCTTAAAAATTTTAGGGAGTCTGAGTCAGATTTTTTTTAAAAGATAGAGTCTGAGTTGGATCATTTGATATCCGACTCTGCAACCCTGCTAAAAATTCCTGACTACAATATTATTTATTAACAAAGACCAATGTTCAAAAACTGCTTTATTGCAGAGATTATATTAAAAAGGAAAGAAACAAACACTTTTAGCAGTAATTTAAATAACATTTATTCAAAAATATTACAGTATTTTCAACTAATACACAGTTGTCATTGGTGATTGATAGGACAAATATCAATGTAGGGTAAAAATAAAACAATAGAATGTGATAATTAAAATTTAAAATAACATTATAAATTATGAATTTAGAAATGCACTGCACATGAACTGTAGTGAGGAGTAGATGAGAGAACAAAAATATTTATGTATTAAAATATGTAATATATTTTATACATTTTTGTTCTCTCATTCAGGTATTTAATAATAAATTTAAAATAATTAAATGGTAAATACATAAACAAATATCTAAACAGGATAAATATTTTATTAACAAACGTTTTCGACTTTATCAGTGGGTCAACCGAGATTGACCTACTGATAAGGTTGAAAACGTTTCTGTTAATGAAATATTTATCCTGTTTAGAGCTTTGTTTTTTGTGTGCTTTTTTTGTGAGTGTAACAGGATGGCTTTAAAGTTCATAAACAAATATTTTAGCATAAACATTTAGGTAATAAAATAGTTAAAAAAGAATAAGTAAAAAGAGAAATTTTAAACTGAGAATAAATCTATGCATTTGGGACATTGATACCATGGTTATTGTTTGACATTCATGAACTAGCTTCTGACTTCATTTTCAAATGATTCTAACATTAATCCTTTGATTGTGAGTGCTTGCATGTGTCACTACTACTATCCAGGTTATATTTTGAGGAATCATTTATTTAGAGCAGTAGTAATTTTTCCCAAATATATCTCATTTGTATTCAGCAAAGCAGTCTTCTGGATTCAGAGAATGACTCCTACATCAGTTTCATGACAATTCAGATCGTTATTATAAAGGTGGATAATGTAGGCCGCTGTATTTTTCCCGGCATCATACTTAAATTTATCATTTCTTAACTTTGTTATAAACTATTAGGTAATGAGCAATAGCAAGCTTCTTATCTGAGGCTTGTGTGGCTTTTTAATTGACTTCAACTTTGTTGCATTAAGTGGTATTTTTATAAAACTTTTGTTATCCTAAAATAAAGATGACACTGTATCAACAATGTTATTATTCTGCTCTGTATTCCTTTGTGAATTCTTCATGTTATTAAAAATAGACTTCAATGTAATGATGATAATGATGTGAAAAATTCACTAACACTAAGCAATACAGGGAAAAATAATAACATTGTTGATTCAGTGTCATCTTTATCCTAAGATAATGAAAATTTTATTAAAGTACCATCTGATGCATCAAAATTGAAGTCTTATAAAGCTGCACAAGCCTTGGATAAAAAGTTGTCTATTTCTCATTATTAAATAAGAGATAGTGCTACCTTAGCCAATTAATAAATAATTATTAGTTTGGCAGTTCAATTCTAAAATAATTCACTAGGCATAAAATTTAGCTAGTTAAGGATTATTTGGTTAAAAAAAATCCTAGTTAGACTTGAATTATGTTATACATTTAGTTTAATTTGTACCCAATAAATTATGAATAAACATCTTAAAAGAAACATCTAATATATTTTTTAAGGTATTTTAAACAATAATTAAAACATGTTGAGTAAAGTCCTGTAAGATTAAAAGCCATCCACATAGAAACTCAAAATTCAGAAAATGAGTTTTATTTTAAAATATTTTTCAGTCTTATTTGAGACTATCTTCAGTACAGAAAATCAAAATTAACACTTAGTACATCACAATGGATCTTTTCAAATTTTGATTTTGTAAAACCATAAACATTTTAAAATGAAACTCATTTTCTGCATTTGGAACTTATATGTGGATGTATTTTATAGATAAAGATAGATTTGTTATTTTTTAAGATTAAAAGTCATTAATTATATTTTTAATATATTGTTAATGATTTTTTTAATAAATTAAAAAAAGACTGAGAAAATAATGTTTTTAAGTTTCAAAAGTTTAATCTGTTATTCAAATATTAAAAATAGAAAATTATTTTTAAAAATTTCATAGATTATCATAATTTAAATTTAGACATAAATGTTTTATTAAAAAAGATTATTTTAATATTTATATATTATTTTATATTTATAAAAATTTTATATATAATTAATTATTTTTAAATATTTAAAAAAGATTATTTTTTATATGAATTATATTTTTAAGAATAGAAGAAATGTACTTGATGAGTTTTAAAAAATTTTTCAGAATTGAAAATCTGATTTTGATTCTTCAAAGTTGACTGATTTTATGATAGCAAATTAATACTTTGGCCTTAGTCATGAAGATTATACAAGCATTTATAAAATATTGCTTATAGGACTAACCGATATTAGCTATTTCGTTTAGGTCAATTGATATTAATAAAATTTCAATCATTTTATGCATTGAAATTTTTAAATAAAATATTAAATTATTTCCAAATATATTAATCATATTAAGAAAAATATATACTATAAAATAAAAATTATAGATTTTTTTCAGTTTTTCCATATTCACTTGTTTGTATTTAGATCTAAATAAATAATTTAATTAATGATGATATAAAATAATTTGTAATTAATGTATATTATATATAAACTTTTAGAAACTGCTTAAACTCTGATATTTAGCAAATAGAAATAAAAAGCACTTAATGCAGCTGAGATAAATATAGATAAACTTTAATAACCTATAATATTACTAACGTTTTCAGCGTTACGCCATCATCAGGTACAAAAAAACTTAAAAGTTCAAATAAGATTCGAACGACAGAAGGAACACTGAAATAACGTATATTATCTTTCATAATTACTATGGATATTTGAAATATTTTAGCAATAAGTGTTATAATCTATAATTCCTAAAGTTGGCCAGATGGCTGCCTGATAAAGCTTTGGCTTACCACCCTGGAAAATCTGGATTCAAATCTGACTCCCATACCTCCAGTTTTTCAGGAGGTGTCTAGGCTCAGCATGTTGAACCTCATCCTTCAACTATCCGGTTGACCCCATCATGGGTGTTGCCCAGCTGTGATGGGCTCTATAAGTGGCCACTGCCAGATACAGAATATCCCATGAGGATATTGTGGTTTAATCTAACTAACCTACTCTATAATTTCTAAAAATATATTATAAATTTGGTTTCATATATCTGAAATCTTTATAGTCAATTTATATTTGTATATTATTTTGATTTTCAAATGAAAGTATAACAAAATTTATTCAGTCAAGTATCAATGCATTGTATTTTAATGTAATTATGATGATATAAATTATTAATATCAAAAGAAATTATTATTTTTAATTATTCATTATTACATATATATATATTATATTATATTATTACTATATTTAGGCAAAAGAACGGAAAGTTGAACAAGCTAGAGATGCTATGTTTTCTGGAGAAAAAATTAATTTCACAGAAGATCGTGCTGTTTTGCATATAGCTCTTCGCAACAGGAAAAATTCTCCAATCAATGTAAATGGAAAAGATGTAAGTTAATTGAATTTTTCATAATATATTATTTATATAGACTGTCTGTAATAATATCCCAAATCTTGTTTAAAATGATTGCTTAAAATTTTTTTAAATCTCTTCAGATATTGCAAGACCATCAACAGATTTATATTTCTATTATAGAATTTTCTATTATCTTATAATTCTATATTCATTTCTTTTAATAAAATTATAAAAAGTGTTTTTACTGTGATCTCCATCAACATATTCACTTTTGAATTTAAAAAAAAAAAAACAGAGAGAGAGAGAGAGAGAGAGAGAGAAAACAAAATTAAATAAGGCATTCTTTTAAAATTTTGTCAAATTTTAAATTTAAAAGTCTATCTGTATATCTAATAATAAAAGCAATGTTTGTCTTATATTTATTGAAAATGCTAGAGGGACTCAGAGATATAATACTTTGAAAAATGAAGGACAAAATGAGAAAGAAGATTATAGAAAAATATGAAGAAAGTGAAAATGGATCCTGAAAGAAATATGTAGAATTCATTAACAGAACAAAAAGGAACTTTTTATTCATATCTTATATGTTGTTGAGACAATTTGTGAATTTTTTCCCCTCTCATAAAGGAAGGAATATCTTTTATGGCTATCCAAGTCTTCACAAAATGATTCTGGGCCTTAAAAATATAGCTGCATGTTTCTTTATAGCTGTGTGCATTACAATATTAAACATGATTAAAAGACTATGGAATTGAAATATTTTAGAGCAGTGCTTCTCAAACTTTTCCATTTGGTGACCCCTTTTACCCCAAGAAAATATTTTCATGATCCTGGGTATAGAAGTATACAAACTAAGAATACGAATTAAAAGATTTGCTAAAATTTCTGTGACCCCATATGTGGTCACAACCCATACTTTGAGAAGCACTGTTTTAGAGTTATTACAAAAATCCATGTATTTAATTCTTTTATTTTTGTTAGGATTTGAATATTGCTATTGTCCTTTTGATGATCAAGAAAGATTTAAAGTTTTGAAATACTATAAATATTTGGGGTAATAATTCTGGGATGAATTATGAGGCAATAATTATATATGTGATGACTAATAACATTACTTTGATATGATATCAGCTAGTATACATCATCTTCAGATGTGTGATGATATTAAAAATGACATATTGATAAATATCACAGTGATGAATAAATAAAAATAAATGATTATGTAACAATGATTGCCCACAAATAAAATTAATAATTATCAATTTAATAATGTGTATATATGAGAAATTGCTACTAATTAGTGAAATAGTTAAATATTAAAATTGATTGTTTCATATTTCAATGATGCATTACTTATATTTCTAAAAATTTTTTTTATCATATTTTATAGGTAATGCCTGGTGTCAATGCTGTTTTAAAGCACATGAGAGAGTTTACTGATGCTGTTCGTTCAGGAAATTGGAAAGGTTATACAGGAAAATCCATTACAGATATTATTAACATTGGAATTGGAGGTTCAGATTTGGTAAATTTAAATAAATAAATTTATATTCTTAATTATATTCTTTTTCTCCACAAAATTATAAAATCAAAATGATTTCAGGTGTTAAAAACAAATAAAATTAATAAATTACGTTATGATTTCATTTGATTTAATAATTAAATGTAATTGATTTCTATTATGATTTACTGAGGATAGTTATATTTAGTGTATAAGTATTCCATACTTTATATATCTATATCTATATATATTATAAATCTGAAATGCCTGAGAGCACGTGTTACGCTTATAATCCGAGAATGACTGAATGGATTTTTATGAAATAACTTTTGTTTGTTAGGGGATTTAGGCATGAAGGTTTACAGACAGGTATTGATTATTAGAAAATATTTTGAAATCTATTGATATTCATTTTTGACAATAAATATCAATAGATATTTAAAATCTATTGATATTGACAATAAGTATCAATAGATGGTGTCTAAACTAAATGTCAAAGTAAGGGGCAACAGATAACTTACCTGCATTACTATTTTAAGTGTCAAAGTAAGGGGCAGCAGATAACTTACCTGCATTACTATTAGGATCTTTTACAGAATTACTTAGCTAAAACAATTATTACTGATTATGATACATTGAAAGGGGCAACAGATAACTTACCTGCATTATTATTATTGGATTTTTACAATGGGCAACAGATAACTTACCTGCATTACTATTATTGGATTTTTACAGAATAAGGGACAACAGATAACTTACCTGCATTACTATTACTGGATTTTTACAGAATTATTAAGCTAAAACAATTATTACTGATTATGATACAGGATACTGTTCAGTATCAATTTATGTTCAATCCAGTATATATATCATACCTTTTCATTGGATATTTTAAAGGAAATTTTATGTTGCTGTATCATACCTTTTCATTGGATATTTTATTTTAAAGGAAATTTTATGTTATATCATACCTTTTCATTGGATATTTTATTTTAAAGGAAATTTTATGTTGAATTTGCAGATAAGTTAAGCGAACAGGCTTAACTTACCTGCAAATACTATCCACTATCGTAAATCCATAATTACGATAGTGATATACTGTATTACATATCTAAAATGAAATTTGTTTATATTTTGTTTATATTATTGCCTACAGATGGCGCTAAGCGTCATCACTAGTCTGCTAACATTATCGCCATCTATTGGCAATAATATAAACTACAATTTTTCGTCATCACTAGTCTGCTAACATTGTCGCCATCTATTGGCAATAATATAAACTACAATTTTTATTTCTTAATTTTTAAATTAATAATGACGACAAATAATTTTGGCTATCGCGGACATCCGAAAACTAGATCTTTGTAATGATATCATATTTATAGAAATCGGTATAATGATTTCGATTGAAAAAGCCAGCCTCGTTTGACTATTAACATATAAGAATACTAAGCTGAGACACTATCATTCTAAGGAATTCCATCTTGCAAGAACTTAGTTTACTATTCAAATAACTCTTTACCGCTTTGAAGGAAAAAACATTACTTTAGGACGACCTAATGTTTTATCAATATTTTTCATTGAAAAAGATATCCATTTCAACAACTACTTCCCACTTAGTTTATTATTCAAATAACTCTTTACTGCTTTGAAGGAAAAAACATTACTTTAGGACAACCTAATGTTTTATCAATATTTTTCATTGAAAAAGATATCCATTTCAACAACTACTTCTCATTCTCTAATTTGGCCAAGTACTTTATTCATTTTTTACCAATTTTTTTTTCATGAGTTAAATCTTATTCTCTAATTTGGCCAAGTACTTTATTCATTTTTTACCAATTTTTATTTTTCATGAGTTAAATGATCATGAAACTGGTGATGAATATCTGGATGAAACTAGATTAGACATGTTCACGTCAATACTGGAGACATCGAGTGTATGTCTAAAATTAAAATGTTTCAAAGTTAGGAGATAAAACATCGGAAAATATAAAAAATGAAACTGCATTATTGACAAAATTTTTAAAAAATACAGGAGAGTGTTAATTTTCTTGTTTTTTTTTTATTTCAAAATTATTGCCGATAAATAATTTTTTAATAATTAAAAAACTTTTTAAAATATCAAATTATCTGTTATACTCAATCTACTCAATTGATAGCCAAGTATAACTAAATAGATAATAAATACAGTCAAGAATACAATAAATAATTTCTATAAAAAGCGTGGCAATATGAAAATTACACGAATACTTTAATATTTTATTCTTAATGCGATTCTATTTTATTTTTTTAAATTAATAAATAAAATAGTAGTAATTTAAAAATTCTTTATGGATAAATAATTAAATTGATCCAGGTATGAAGTCTGCATGTTTGCTAAAGTATAATCAGTCAACAAGTGAATATTGATATATTTTCGTTTCAATAAAATTTATTTTCTCTTTAATCTTGTATAACGGTTTGGCAAAAAAAGTAGAAAAGTATTAATCTTTCTATGCAGAATTTATGTAACTATCTATATAACAGATTATTGATCTAGCTATGGTTCTGATTGCATTTAATGCAATAGCGTTTAGATTACATATTTCTAATAATATATAACTATGTGGCAATCTTGTCTGCAATGAGTACGCACGGCATTGTAGACATAGATTCCAGGATCGAATTCGTGACCTACACTAGAAAGTGTAGGACACGAATTCGGTCCTGAACGTTTGAACCCGTTCAATATAGTTCGGTGGATTCCTATGTAAGTTGAACAGTTTGTGGTAGGACTCTGCAATTCAATATTTATACATCTTCCAATAAGAACTTTAAAGTATTTATTCAAGGATCGAATTCGTGACCTACACTAGAAAGTGTAGGACACGAATTCGTCCTGAACGTTTGAACCCGTTCAGTATAGTTCGGTGGATTCCTATATAAGTTGAACAGCTTGTGGTAGGACTCTGCAATTCAATATTTATACATCTTCCAATAAGAACTTTAAAGTATTTATCTGAAACATATTGTATATTATATTATTTCTAAAATTTAAAATTTACTTTAATAAATGTTAAAAAAAAATGTATTTAAATGTTTTTAAATAAATAATTAAATAAAATTCTAAAATTTAAAAAAATTCCTAAATATCCTAAATGTGATTTTAGGCTTTTATATACAAATTCTAAAATTTAAAAAATTTCCTAAATATCCTAAATGTGATTTTAGGCTTTTATATACATTAGGAAATGAAAAAGGCAAAATGTATTTAAATGTTTTTAAATAAATAATTAAATACTTAAATTCTAAAATTTAAAAAAATTCCTAAATATCCTAAATGTGATTTTAGGCTTTTATATACATTAGCAAATGAAAAAGGTACACATTCGCTTTATAGAAGTTTTTTGAAACATAACCGCAGCAATAGCGAGGAATGTCTGTATGTATATTTTTCTTTTATTATGAATTAGGTAACGATATAATAAACTTATATTTCATAATAAAACTTAATATTATTTATTCTCACTGTGAATGCTATTCTATATAAAAGAATTGAATGGCCTATTTGTCAATTCTGCAATTTGTTGTAAATTATTGGTTTCCATTGAAGATTTCAAAGTTGACACCTTGTGCCCCTACTTCCGATGGGCTCACGAAATTTTTATCATGTCCATTCGATTCTTCAGGTATACTTTGGTAATCAAAATTTTTCCCCTACTTCCTATCTCATCGCGTTTCCGAGAAAAAAGGGTGGTACGGGTGCTAAAAGTCACCCGATATATATTACAGGACAAACGCGAATTCAGGAAATACTAGAATTTCCTAGTCAAAACGACAACGTCCTAACGCTTGTCGGACGTTCTAGTATTTCCTAAGCCAAACTCGAAATGCTGAACATTTCTAATTCAAAGTCCGGAATTTTCTAGTTTTTCCTAGTCAAAATCCGAAGTGGCAAATAGTTAAAACAAGTCTTCATTTTTCATGTATTCCCGCTTAGAATTCGATATTTGCCAGCAGAAATTTATATTTTTAGTGAATATCATTCAGGAAAACTGCAAATCTGCGCCAGTGGAAGTACGCATGTAGGGCTAAATCCGCTTTAAATGCACGAAGTATTGTTTATCTAAATTATGTTTGTACAAAAAGAATGACATTTTGTATAACTCTAAATGCCACAAAAACCTATCTTACAAAAATAAATAAGAGGTACCTAGTTATGTTTTTCAACTTTTAAAATTTTTACTTTGTATTTTATGAGAACTTCGATTAATCAAAATATAAAAATATTTATCCATAAAAAATAAAAAATTGCGATTCCAGTATTTACATCGACATTTACAAACGCGTCGCGTCCGAACAGCGCACACAACTTTGACGGTATCTTAAAACTACAATAATTCTTAAGATAACTTCATATTGGGAGATATTTTTGGAAGTATGAAGAATGTTGATTAAGGTTTACATTAAATGAACAATATTTTTTGACATTTCAAAATTTTTTGAGAAAAACCCTGATAAACTCTTGCCCCGTAAATACTATTATCTGGGGCAAGTGTATATCAGCACCTTGGGATAGTTGTGTAATAGGCTGCTCTAGCCTCATAACACGTTCAGTTTTATTTTTTCGTGTTCTACATTATAATATGTTTATTAATTTCTTTTTCTGAACTTCTTATTGTAGCATATAACATGGATTGCAACTACGTCAGGAAAACCAACAAGGACGATTATTCAAAACAAAGGAATGGAATGTGAACGTTGTAGAGATGATGATTGATAAATTCAAAGATATCAATTAAAATTTTTGTATAAACCAGTTTTTTTTGATAAAAACATTTTGTTATATTAAATAACAAAATATATGCTTTTGTTACTCTGAAAAAAATAAAAAGTCATATAATGTAAATATTTTGAGAGGGTGTATAGTGAAATACAACAAAAATATAAAGTGTTATAAGTACACAGGTTGTTATTAAACAATTCGTTTACAAAAAACATTTTGTCATATTACATAACAAAATGTGTGCTTTTTTACTTTGAAAAAAAATAAAAAGTGATATAGAGGAAATAATGTGATAGGAGGTATAGTGAAATAAAACTAAAATATAAAGCGATATTAGCATACAAGTTGTTATTAAACAATTTGTGTACTTCCATCATTTTATATTTTTGTTTTATTTCACTATACGGCGTCTCACATTTCAGAGTTCAACATTGTTTCTTTAACAAAGATAACTCTAAAATGTAAAAACCTATTTTAATGCGGTAAAAATCATTTTATAGTAGATTTGTTCCTAACACTGCTCTTGCAATTAGCGTGCATAAATAAACTGTAAAGTTTTTTTAACTTGCAGGTATACTATTGCCTTGTTTCGAGGTAAGTGTAAGGTAGCTGATATTTTGTACTATTTTGTCGCAAATTTAAAATTTTCAAGGACGAATTTATACGGTAATAGCTGCGCAATGCTATTGTTAACAACTCTGTTAAATATTTATATGATTAGTTAACAAACAGATCGGATAACAAACACTTTCGCGAAAGATTTTTATGTTCGGATATCGGTAAAAGTCATTTTATAGTAGATTTATTCCTAACTCTGCTCTTGCAATTAGCGTGCATAAATAAACTTCAAAGCTTTTTTAACTTGCAGGCACACTATTGCCTTGTTTCGGGGTAAGTGTAAGGTAGCTGATATTTTGTATTATTTTGTCGCAAATTTAAAATTTTCAAGGATGAATTTATACGGTAATAACTGCGCAATGCGATTGTTAACAACCCTGTTAAATATTCATACGATCCAGTTAACAAACAGTTCGGATAACAAACACTTTCGCGAAAGATTTTTATGTTCGGATAACGAACACTTGACAACAGGGGTGATTATTCAAAAGAAATGAACGGAAGGTGAAAGTTGTCGAGCTGATGATTGATAAATTCAAAGATATCAATTAAAATTTTTGTATAAACCATTTTTTATTTGACAAAAAACATTTTGTCATATTACATAACAAAATGTGTGCTTTTTTACTTTGAAAAAAAGAATAAAAAGTGATATAGAGGAAATAATGTTATAGGAGGTATAGTGAAATAAAACTAAAATATAAAGCGATATTAGCATACAAGTTGTTATACAAGAATAAAAAGTGATATAGAGGAAATAATGTGATAGGAGGTATAGTGAAATAAAACTAAAATATAAAGCGATATTAGCATACAAGTTGTTATTAAACAATTTTTGTACTTCCATCACTTTATATTTTTGTTTTATTTCACTATATGGCGTCTCACATTTCAGAGTTCAATCATAAAACCTATTTTAATGCGGTAAAAATCATTTTATAGTAGATTTGTTCCTAACTCTGCTCTTGCAATTAGCGTGCATAAATAAACTGTAAAGCTTTTTTAACTTGCAGGTACACTATTGCCTTGTTTCGGGGTAAGTGTAAGGTAGCTGATATTTTGTACTATTTTGTCGCAAATTTAAAATTTTCAAGGACGAATTTATACGGTAATAGCTGCGCAATGCGATTATTAACAACACTGTTAAATATTTATACGATTAGTTAACAAACAGATCGGATAACAAACACTTTCGCGAAAGATTTTTATGTTCGGATAACGAACACTGACAGAACGAACTGTGGAACCCGTGGACTGACGGAATGAGAATTCGGCCGGATGGCCGCGTGGTAAAGTTGTGGCTTACCATTCTGGAGGATCCGGGTCCTCTAATTTTTCAAGAGGGTGTCCGGCCATTGAACCTCATCCTTCAACTATCTGGTTGACCCCATCATGAGTGTTGGCCCGCCTATGATGAGCTCTATAAGTAGATAAAAATATCTCATGTGGATATGGCGGCTTAACTAACCTAACGGAATGACAGGCTGTCCTTGTGCGTTCGTGGAGATATGGATAAGGATGGGAGAACAGTAGTTTTTCCCGATTAAAATGAACTCAGAGACAACTTAAAAAGAAAAGTAGTTTTCCCGATTAAAATGAACTCGGAGACAATGTAAAAGGAAGAAAGTAATTTTTCCCGATTAAAATGAACTCGGAGACAACGTAAAACAAATACGATTAAAATGAACTTGGAGACAACGTAAAACAAATCAAAGATTTATTAATTAAAATGAACTCAGAGACAACTTAAAACAAATCAAAGATTTATTAAGTTAGAGAGAGATTTTACAATTTTTGGTGTTAGAATGGCACCCATACCAAGTTAGTAAGAGAGAGATTTTACATTTTGGTCTTAGAATGCACCCATACCAAGATTGGTCTTAGAATGACACCCATACCAGGTTAAGAGATTTTACAACATTTTGATCTTAGAATGCACCCATACCAGGATGAGGTCACTAGGCTTTGGATCTCTATAACGACAATACTATTAAACACTTTCGAAAAATTCTGAAGAGAGAGAGAGAAGCAATCGGCATTGGATAGATTCTTTAACGGAAAATTAACATAATTGATTAAAATACAAGACTATGTATGTATATATTATGTTTATTAGATATAAATAAACATAGCAAGAAATTATATAATTTTTTTATTTATTTTTTTGATCTTCAGAACGAATTAATTAAATTCCCATAAAAGCCTATGGTAAATCGATGATTGGTTAACGAACAATTCGGATAACGAACAATCTTAGAATGGATTATGTTCGTTAACCGATCACTCACTTACCTGCGTTTAAAGTCCAACTTTGCAAAAACTGCTCTGCACTTATCCCACTCTGCCTTATCTTTCAGTATACAATCAATTAAAATAAGTAAATGAACTGTGGAACCCACGGACTGACGGAATGAGAAGTCGGCCGGATGGCCGCGTGATAAAGTTGTGGCTTACCATTCTGGAGGATCCGGGTCCTCTAATTTTTCAGGAGTGTGTCCGCCCATTGAATCTCATCCTTCAACTATCTGGTTGACCCCATCATGAGTGTTGGCCAGCCTATGATGAGCTCTATAAGTAGATAAAAATATGTTACGTGGATATGGCGGCTTAACTAACCTAACGCAATGACAGGCATAGTCCTTGCGCGTTCGTGGAGATATGGATAAGGATGGAAGAATAGTAGTTTTTCCCGATTAAAATGAACTCGGAGACAACTTAAAACAAATCAAAGATTTATTAAAGAAGGTAAGAAAGAGATTTTACAACATTTTGATCTTAGAATGCACCCATACCAGGATGAGGTGAATAGGCTTTGGATCTCTATAACGACAATACTATTAAACACTTCCGAAAAATTCTGGAGAGAGAGAGAAAGCAATCGGCATTGGATAGATTCTTTAACGGAAAATTAACATAATTGATTAAAATACAAGACTATGTATGTATATATTACGTTTATTAGATATAAATAAACATAGCAAGAAATTATATAATTTTTTTTATTTATTTTTTTGGATCTTCAGAACGAATTAATTAAATTCCCATAAAAGCCTATGGTAAATCGATGATTGGTTAACGAACAATTCGGATAACGAACATTATCTTAGAACGGATTATGTTCGTTAACCGATCACTCACTGTACTGCGTTTAAAGTCCAACTTTGCAAAAACCGCTCTGCACTTATCCCACTCTGCCTTATCTTTCAGTATACAATCAATTAAAATAAGTAAATATGACGAATTTGATTCATACTATCATATACAAACAAAAATAAAGTGATTACATTATGGAAAATGTGTTTATTTGATTATATTTATTGCAATTTATGAAAGTTTTTGTTGGCCAAAGTTTTCTCTACCTCATAGTAGAATTATAAAACAAGAACCAGTCATAAAAATATTTTTTCAAAATTTCAGTTTTATTTTTGTATTTAAAGAAACAAATTTGCTTAGAACTATTTGCATAAAATTCAAAATTCCATGTAATCAAATTATCTAATTATTCGAAATCTCTTAAAATATAGAAAACTGATATTAATTAAATACGCAAAATTCAGAGAAACAGGAACAAAGGAAACAAAATTGAATGAGTAAATATGAATTATGATGCTTATACTGATTATAATAAAGTCTCAATAATTGAATCCTCAAAACACATTTACTGATCTGTTATGTTCTCAAATACAAACTGTTAAGTCTAATAACATATAATATTTAGCATCTACATTTAGATGAGTAAATATGAATTATGATGCTTATAGGCCCTTCTGATTATAATGAAGTCTCAATAATTGAATCCTCAAAACACATTTATTGATCTATTATGGTCTCAAATACAAACTGTTAAGTCTAATAACATATAATATTTAGCATCTACATTTACTTCTTTTAAGTCTGAAGCTTTCTAAAAAGTAAAGATAATCTACAAAATTTCCAAATATATTTTATCTGAAATTAAATTCTTTACACAACCAACATTATTTCTGGCAATTGAATAATAAACATAGGGATTTTTATAATTATTAAAACTTGCAAGAATTTAGAAAAGAAGACAATATAGAAAAGTTATTCAAGTGTTATGGCTTTTACCAAATAATATTATCTTTTACAGAAATTGCAATTGAAAACATTACAAACAACCAACATTATTTCTGGCAATTGAATAATAAACATAGGGATTTTTTATAATTATAAAAACTTGCAAGAATTTAGAAAGGAAGACAATATAGAAAAGTTATTCGACTGTTATGGCTTTTACCAAATAATATTATCTTTTACAGAAATTGCAATTGAAAACATTACACTGAAAACATATTATTTCTAGAATGAATGCACATATGTTTTATCAGACTGCTTTTAATGGAAAATTTGCGTTTACAAATGTCACACTAAAAATGGTTCTGCCCAGTATGAGTGCGAATATGCTTTATCAGAGAAACTTTTTGTGTGAAACTTCGTTTACAAATACCACACTGAAAAGGTTTTTCTCCAGTATGAGTGCGAATATGAGCTATCAAATTCGTTTTCTGTAAAAAACTCTTCTTACAAACATCACACTGAAAAGGCTTTTCTCCGGTATGAGTGCGAATATGTTTTTTCAAATTTGACCTATCTGAAAAACTTTGTTTACAAGTATCACACTGGAAAGGCTTTTCTCCGGTATGAGTGCGAATATGTTTTTCCAAATTTGACCTATCTGAAAAACTCTGTTTACAAATATCACACAGGAAAGGGTTTTCTCCAGTATGAATTCGAAGATGGATCTTAAGATTATATTTTTGTTTGAAGCTACGCTGGCAGTAATCACACTGAAAAAGTGTTTTCTTTGAATTAATTTTCATATGTTCTCGTAAGTAATATTTATTGCTGAATTTCTGGCGGCATAAATTACAAAGAACAGTACTATCTCCAGAATGAATCATCATATGGCTTTTTAATAAGTTAGTAGAGCTGAATTCCATCTGACAAACATCGCATTCTAAATTCTGTTTTCTATTTATGCATTTCCTATCATATGGCTTTTTAATAAGTTAGTAGAACTGAATTCCATCTGACAAACATCGCATTCTAAATTCTGTTTTCTATTTATGTATTTTCTGATAACTGTAAAGAGAAAATTATTATTAAACACTTCAGATTTCATCGATCATTTTTCATTATGAAAGACAAAAAAAAATCACAAAATTATAATAAATTATCAATTATATACAAAATTATATTCTACGATAAAATAGTAACAGATCTCTTTAGTAAAAATAGATAATAAACTAAATTGTCAGAGCAAACTTCAGACAAAGTTCATAAATTTCTGATCACGAATAAATGTGTGTTAATCATGAGAAAAATTCGTTTAACTTCAGGCAGATAAAGTTCATAAATTTCTGATCACGAATAAATGTGTGTTAATCATGAGAAAAATTCGTTTGTTTTCCTTGATCTTCAATCTGTTTTAGAATTTTCTTTGTATATAAATTCACTGATGTTAAATTATCTCTTCTTTCTTCTACACTTTGCTCTTCCATAAACAGCAGTTGTTTCCCATCTTCTATGCATTATCTATTCAAAAGAAAGTTCTGAATGTGAAAACATTATCTGTAATACTATTAATAGTATCTGAATATCAAAACATCCACTTATTCCAAATATATCTTCTTGTTGGAATCAATATAAAATTAAACATTATATTGAGAGAGCTGTTTTGGAGTTTGTTCTGCTTTAATATACAGGGTGATTCAAAAAGTTTGTGCCAAAATTTACGAACTTGTAGAGAATAGAATTTTTAGTAAAAAAAGTCTAGTCATATTTTGTGATTTGAGGCTCCGTTTTAAAGATATAACGCATGAAAGTTTTGTGACGTCATTTCCGGTTCAATCAAACAATATTTTTAGGTGAGCTTTTTTGGAGTTTGTTCTACTTTAATATATGCAGGGTGATTCAAAAAGTTTGTGCCAAAATTTACGAACTTATGGAGGATAGAATTTTTAGTAAAAAAAGTCCAGTCATATTTTGTGATTTGAGGCTCCGTTTAAAAGATATAACGCATGAAAGTTTTGTGACGTCATTTCCGGTTCAATCAAAAAATATTTTTTAAATCATCTATAAATCTTAAGTATTTAAAAACTATTTTGAAAAAATTTAGACTATCGAGATCATATTGTTAATTAGCGACTGATGATTTAAAAGAAACGTAATTGTTTTACAAACGCAGCATTCATTTTCGCAATATTTTTAAATTCATCTATAAATTTTAAGTATTTAAAAACTATTCTGAAAAAATTTAGACTATCGTGATCAGATTGTTTATTAAATTAGCGACTGATGATTTAAAAGAAACGTAATTGTTTTACAAACGCAGCATTCATTTTCGAACGTTAAATTGCTAACTCATTCCTGTTTGGTAATTGTTTATTAATTACTATAATAGTTTTGTGTGTGTGTTATAGATCACTATTCTAATGCAGAATTAACGGATATGCACCTCATTTATGGGCGTACCAGTGAGGTTGTTTATTAATGACTATAATATTTTTGTGTGTGTTATGGATCACTATTCTAATGCAGAATTAACGGATATGCACCTCATTTATGGGCGTACCAGTGAGAATAGCGGAACTATGGGACCTCTGTGTAAGGAGAATATTTCCGCAACGCAGATGTCCGTCTAGAGCAGAGGTTCTTAACCGGAGGTATCCATACCCCTTGGGATATGGGAATCAAATGCTGGGGGTATGGGACTCGATCTCTGGGTACTGGTATTTATTTTAAAATACTGCATAATAGTTGTAGCTGTTTATATATTTGTCATTTCTCATTTTTGTGAAGTGAAGATGATATGGGACTGTATTGGACAATCCATTGAGGTCTGGAGTTATCAAAAAGTTAGGAACCCTTAGTCTAGAGTTACTTTTGTAAATATCCAACATTTCATCTAATATTATTAATTAATTAAAGTAGCATTAATTTGAATTTTGTTAATTTAACCCAATAAACTTAATTAAGAACCTCTAGTCCAAAGTTACTTTTGTAAACATCCAACATTTCATCTAACATTATTAATTAATTAAAGTAGCATTAATTTGAATTTTGTTAATTTAACCCAATAAACTTAATATTTTCAATGTTTCGTGACTCCTATATCAAAACGGAAATAACGTCAGAAAACTTTCACGTATTATATCTTTTAAACGGAGCCTCAAATCAAAAAACGCTACTAGACTTTTCTATTCAGAATTTTATCCTCTACAAGTTTATAAATTTTGGCACAATCTTTATAAATCACCCTGTATATATAGTGATGATGTTCTTTTCTATCCTCTCGATTTTCATTCTGAAGCAAATTTACTTCTTTCCAACAGATTCGTGGGTTTCTAATCAAAAGATAAGAACTCTATATACTAGATCTGTATTAGATATTATTATTATTGTATTTATTATAAAGTTAATTAAATATTATTTTGACTTCTTATTATAAAAACAAACTGAATTCCGGTTAATTCCACAGAAATCGGTTTCCATTTCTTTCTCTTTTACCTTTCAATATTTATACAACTTCCAGTAATAACTTTAAAGAATTTATCTGAAACAGATAGTAAATGATATTATTTCTACTAAAATTTAAATAACTTCTTTTAAATATTAACTGACAATATCTATCCGCAAGTTATATAATGTTCTAAACTAACTGCATTTTAAAACATGATAGATGTATTAAATTTATTTATTATAGATATCTTAAAGAATTTCTCCTCCTTTCCATTTTCTATAATAAATATGAAACTAGAATGTCTTCTATAATAAATATGAAACTAGAATTATAATATTCTATAATAAATATGAAACTAGAATATCTAATATTAATGACAATTTTCCTCCTTTCCATTTTCTATAATAAATGTGAAACTAGAATTATAATATTCTATAATAAATATGAAACTAGAATATCTAATATTAATGTTAAAATCACATTTTTATGAAACAGTATACATATACATTTGAGATATTCTGTGAAAAGCATCTGTTTCTAGAAATTTAATTGTTTCTACAAAAGGCATATAAGGTCATGTTTTAATTATTTAAAAATTAGAGATTCGCTTTGGTCCATTTATCTCAAACTGGTGCATTTTATAATATAAGCTTTATGGCTGGAAAGGATAAAACATGTGAGGATCACGAAAATATAAATTATATTCGCGATATATAAGAAAAATTAATAACATCAAGCAAAGAAATTGCAAAAGGGAGAGAGCGAAAACATCGAACAAAGAAACTATAAACGGGAGGAAGAACGTTAAGATTGAAAAGAAAGCATTTACCGAGTTGCACTGCCGGCGCGAAACTTCGTCCCCAGCATCGTAAATCTCAAATACAAAAAAGGGATTACGTATCGTGCTTGTGCAGGTGTCCAGGGACTAGCACAGTAGATCCCACCTGCAGAAAGAAATAAACAATGGTCGGGAATGCATCGGAGCTCGAGAATTTGGGCTAAATGTCACGTTTTGTCCCGAGCTCGGGGATGTTATAAAAAGGGGATCGACCGCCCCCATCGACAGAGAGAGAACCCGAAGGAGAAAACGGAGTGATAACGGGAAAAGAACGGATTGGAAAAAGCGTACTTAATAGCTCTCACTACCGCTGAGATTTTACAACCGCCGCGCCGTCCCGTTCCTCCAGCTGCACCGCATTAACAGAGTCGGATCCCACCTACAAGAAAGGTGTTTCCACCTTGTGAGAGTCACGAGAGTCACTCTCGTCACCAATGCAGTCGGTCTGGTCAGTTACCAGTGATTTCAATTAAGTGGTCCAATTACGAAACGCTGTCGTGAAGATCAAAGACTGGACGACGATTATAACCAGGTCCTCGTGTGGACGAAGATTACATTAAGAACTGTGAACTATAAACAATTAGTGCTGCGCTGTAAAAGTTGCGTTAAATCAAGATCTGCCAAGAATCTTCTGTTATATAAGGTATTTATCCTCCCTTTATGGGATATGTTGTAATTCTCTCTCTCAAGCAGTAGCGCCGAGAGAAATCCCGGGCCCCGGTACGAACCAGGTTTTGGGCCCCTATATATATATATAATAAATTCTTATTGTTAGAAAAAGCGGCCCGGGCCCTTCAATCTTCTACGGGCCCGGGGAATTTGTCTCCTTTTCCCCGCCCTCTCGGCGCCACTGCTCTCAAGAATAAAGATCTAAGGTATTAACCGTATGAGGTTTGTCGTTGTGTCCTTGAGTACCTCTCCATCCTTGCTCACAATTTTAACCCACACCATCCGCTAGGCAATCTCGGCGCCACTGCTCTCAAGAATAAAGATCTAAGGTATTAACCGTATGAGCTTTGTCGTTATGTCCTTGAGTACCTCTCCATCCTTGCTCACAATTTTAACCCACACCATCCGCTAGGAAAACCCGATTGCTTTGTCAGCATCGTTTCCAAGAAACCGACTGGTGTCAGATCCTGACATTATCCACGCAAGGCTAAGGCCTGTGAAATATTATATTGCCCCTTGAAGTCCCACAAACATAAAAATGTCATGCTGGTACAATTATCGCCTTACCGAAGCACGGCGAAAGTGGTACACATCGAAAGAGGGCCCGAAACAAGCAGAAAATCCCTAATGGATCAGGGATCAAAGGTCGAACGTTTACGAGATAGAGGCATCTAGGCGGCATAGGTAGTGCCGAACGGGAACCAAAGAAACCAAATAAACTGCCTCGCGTCGCGTCGCAGACCGCAGCGAGGTAGGCACAACCTCAAACCTCATGAGCCATTTGCAATAAACAGAACTTTGCGGGTCTATATCTCGTAAACGTACCGATGCACGGCGAAAGTGATACACATCGAAAGGGGGGCCGAAACAAGCAAAAAATCCCTAATGGATCAGGGATCAAAGATCAAACGTTTAATAGATACAGAGGCATCTAGGCGGCACAGGTAGTGCCACACGGGGACGGGACGCGTCGCGTCGCAGACCGCAGCGAGGCAGGCACATCCTCAAACCTCATGAGCCATTTGCAATAAACAGAACTTTGCGGGTCTATATCTCGTAAAGGTAAAAGTCGGGTTTACGTGTGGGCGAGAAGCGCGGCGTCGCGTTGCGCCATCTGTATACATTAGAGAATTAGAACCGGCGTCGCGACCAGTCGCGCCGCAAAGATTGTTTTAGATCACGTAATTCTGTCGATGGGCGGCAAATCTTCAATTCTCTAATGTATAGTTTTTGGAGTGAATCTTTAACATAACGGAATTGTCGATAAGTATTTTATACATTAGTCGGTGGGCGGCGAATCTTCAAAGCTCTAATGTATACAGATGGCCACGCGACGCCGCGATTCTCGCCCACACGTAAACCCGACTTTTACCCTCGTAAAAGTTTGATCTTTGACCCTTGGTTCACTAGGGATTTTTTGCATGTTTCAGCCCCCTTTCCATGTGTACTACTTTCGCCGTGCTTCGGTACGGCGTCAATTGTACCCATAATTCTCAAGCGAAGAGATAGGCAAGATGTTCGGCACAAACAGAAAGATTGTTTTAGATCACGTAGTTCTGTCGATGGGCGGCAAATCTTCAATTCTCTAATGTATAGTTTTTGGAGTGAATCTTTAACATAACGGAATTGTCAAGTATTTTATACATTAGTCGGTGGGCGGCGAATCTTCAAAGCTCTAATGTATACAGATGGCCACGCGACGCCGCGATTCTCGCCCACACGTAAACCCGACTTTTACCCTCGTAAAAGTTTGATCTTTGACCCTTGGTTCACTAGGGATTTTTTGCATGTTTCAGCCCCCTTTCCATGTGTACTACTTTCGCCGTGCTTCGGTACGGCGTCAATTGTACCCATAATTCTCAAGCGAAGAGATAGGCAAGATGTTCGGCACAAACATGACGGCAACAAGGTGATTTAGATTCTTTGTAAGATTTTTTCGTATTATTATATGCAATTAATTAATCTTAGTTCCTACTAAATTAAAATGTTAATTAAACACATTTTAATACTATATTACGGTAAAATACAAACGCTCCGACTCGAAAATAATAAATTGAACTAAACTCCACCTTTACCATTAATTTAATAAATTTTCAACTAAAATTTATTAAACATATTTTACCAAAAATACTTTCGCCGTGCTTCGGTAAGGCGTCAATTGTACCCATAATTCTCAAGCGAAGAGATAGGCAAGATGTTCGGCACAAACATGGCGGCAATAAGGTGAGTTAGATTCTTTGTAAGATTTCTTCGTATTATTATATGCAATTAATTAATCTTAGTTCCTACTAGATCTTAATTAAAATGTTAATTAAATACGTTTTACTACTATATTACGGTAAAATACAAACGCTCCGACTCTAAAATAATAAATTGGACTAAACTCCATCTTTACCATTAATTTAATAAATTTTCAACTAAAATTTATTAAACATATTTTACCAAAAATAAGTCATGAAAAAATGTGTCTTACCTTTTTAATTTTAAGCAGTACAGTCATCCCAGGTACGTTAATAATTCTGTATTAATTTAATTTAATGGAATCATTTTAAATGTTAACGACTTTTCTCTCAATGACATCATAAACAATATGCGCACTCTGGAGGAAAGAAACTTAATTGAGATTATTGTTTTTTTAATTAGCGGCCGGATGGACGAGTGGTAACGCTATTGGAGTGCCACACATTTTAAATGTTAACGACTTTTCTCGCAATGACATCATAAACAATATGCGCACCCTGGAAGAAAGAAACTTAATTCAGATTATTGTTTTTTTAATTAGCGGCCGGATGGACGAGTGGTAACGCTATTGGAGTGCCACGCAGATGTATCCGGTTCTGGTAGCTCCTGAAAATTTTTTTCGGGGTGCTGGACCAGGCCCGGCTATCCCCGTCATTCACCATCCGGCCCCTCCCCATGGGTTTGGTGCAGCCCGTGGAACTGGCCCCGTCCCTTAGTAAATTCCCTGTTTGAAAGGGCATAAAATATGCAAAATCAGTCCTGTCAACTAAAAAACTTTCAAGGCTAAATTCGATGATCGACGAGCCTTTACAGTTAATATTAACGGTAACCGATACCATGTAAAACGGATACTCAATGGGTTTTGTGCAGCCCGTGGAACTGGCCCCGTCCCTTAGTAAATTCCCTGTTTGGAAAGGGCGTAAAATATGCAAAAACAGTCCTGTCAACTAAAAAATCTTCAAGGCTAAATTTGATGATCGACGAGCCTTTACAGTTAATATTAACGGTAACCGATACCATGTAAAACGGATCGCAATACAGAATTTATTACCATTTTCGATTTGATGTTTGATTTGAAAACATCATAATCAGATTAAAATATTTTAATCTCTACTTTATTAATGCTAAAATTAATTAGAATTTAAAATTTATTCTAAAAATTTACATTTTAAGTTTTAATTATTTGATGTTTTTATTATACCTTTCGCTAATCTTTATCAAATGTTGTTTTGAAAAGAACTGTTAAAATATCCTTTTTAAAAGGACTTTAGCATGTCATGGCCAAATCAAGGAAGGTGCATCTCCAATAGGTATTTTTGATGTTTTTATTATACCTTTTGCTAATCTTTATCAAATGTTTGTCCTAAAAAAAACTAATCGTTTGTTTTGAAAAGAACTGTTAAAATCTTTTTTAAAAGGACTTTAGCATGTCATGGCCAAATCAAGGAAGGTGCATCTCCAATAGGTATTGACAATTTAACTGGCATGTTACCATTTCCACATCGTTGTTGTTTTGCTTCCTTTGATTACAATTCTTATAATTGTCGATACAAAACATTAGTAGTGAATGAAGTTTCATTAAAAATGTCACTTCGCACAGATTTCTACCTTTCAAAGTACATATATACGTTTAAAATAACATCTCTAGCTTTACTGCGAAACATTTCTCCTCACAAATAATTCTGATATCTGCCATTACTGCTAAATACTAAAGACGATAACGTCAATTATTGTAATTATTTAATTTTGTTAAGCGATTAGAGATTTAATTTATATTTAATAATATAATCATGAAATGTAAAGTATTAATTTAGCCTTTTTAAAAGAAATAAGCGATTAGAGATTTACTTTATATTTAATAATATAATCATGAAATGTAAAGTATTAATTTAGCCTTTTTAAAAGATAATAAACGTTTCGAATTATTAGGGATGATAAAAAGTAAACTGCTATTAGATGAACGAAACAGAAACCAGTTATTCTATTAGATGAATTGATCTTTGCAATCCATAAGCTCTTTACTATATAAGGCAGTTCATCTTCCGTTGATTAAATAACAAACGTTTAGAATTATTAACGATGATAAAAAGTAAACTGCTATTGGATGAACGAAAAAGAAACCAGTTATTCTATTAGATAAATTGATCTTTGCAATCCATAAGCTCTTTACTATATAAGGCAGTTCATCTTCCGTTGATTGAGTATAATTTCATGGTAATTTTCAGGATGGCGGCGCTAATCGATTAAGGCTGGATTCACACTGGCCTTACGACTTTGATCTCGACCACAACCGCGACCGTTGCTATAGAAACAATCCCATCAGGCCTCGCTTCCCGATCCAGGTTTAGTTCCCAGGTCTCATACATACAAGGTTTTTCAGAATGGATCTGGATCTACCTGTTGAACTACACCTAATCTGATGCCTAATCTCACGAGGAGTATAGGTAGTCCATGGTGGGCACTGGAATAACCTATCACTTAGTACCAACTTGGTGGAAAGCTGTGTTACGCCACACAAAAAAAAAAAATATAGTTTAGTTACATTACTGAATCTCATGAAAGATTTTTATTAAACCAAAGTGATGCACTTTTATTGCGGTAGGAGCGTGCTGTGCCTGGTGTATATAGGTTTAGTTCTGGGGTCTTATACTTACAAAGTTTTTCAGAACGGATCTGGATCTACCTGTTGAACCACATCCTTCACCTGAGGTCGCAGCGGCTACGTCATTATGATATCCAATAGAAAGAACGCATTTAGCCATCTTTTACGAGCTATATGCTACATCAGCTCTTATTGGATACTGTTTATGCAGTTACAATTGGTTGATTCGAAAAATCGTGAAGCCGGTCGAAACTAATAAAAAATTATTTAAGGTCAACAATGATAGGCTGAACAGTTTAGCAATCCTTTCATTGAAAATCGAGAAACAAAACAGCTAGATTTTGATTCAGTTTTAGAAGACTTTTCTGAGCTAAAAGTTAGGTCTAATCTCACCAGGGGTATAGGTAGCTCATGGTGGTCACTGAAATAACCTATCGCTTAGTACCAACTTGGTGGAAAACTGTGTTACTCCACACAGAAAAAATATAGGTTAGTTACGTTACTGAATCTCATGAAAGATTTTTATTAAACCAAAGTAATGCACTTTTTTTAAGTGGGGCCCGGACCACAGACTTGTCACGGGCCTGAAGATTTCTCTCGGAGGCCCTGGTTCTATACTATCAGTGTAAGTGCTTGAAACGTAGGCTTGCCATATGTCCGGATTTTAATAGTCGTCCGGGATTTTGTCAGGGGCTTTATAATGTCCTGGATTTCAAATTTTATTCATTCAAATATCTGTCAACATTTTTTATTTAGCTCCATCGACTCTTTTATTGTATTAAATAGCAATCGCGCAGCAACAGGTACAAATGTTGTACATCCGCAATAAAATAAATCAGATAAGGGGCAAAAGAAACAGCTGGCTGGACTAGACATTGGCAATGATTCTCCGAAACCAGGACCCAGTTACGAATGAAAGTGACGATTTTACTTTTAAAGTTGTTTTTTAATGTTGTTTGTACATTTTCCTCTTATTTTAATAAAATAATTGAATAAATATAATATACGGGAGACCATTTTTAATATGAAAAGTCATATTAAAAAAGATCTCCCGTATAAGCGTCCTGGTTTACGTTCATAAAATTATGGCAACTCTATTAAAATGACATTTTTCGAATCTCCTCTCCATGATTTTTTTTATAATGACAAGGCGAAACACTTAATTATTTCATTATTTGTATTAACATCTATTTTTCATGTAAATAAATCGAATTTCTAATTTTCTGATTCATATTTCTCTCTGATAGTTGAGAATCATGTATACCATTTTGATTAGAAAATTGTTTAGTTGCTAAATAAACATTAGCATTGCTAGGAGAAAATTCTCTGGAAATTTTCTAGATAAATATCAGAAAATAATAATTAAATTTATGCTGTATATTTAATGTTATAACTTTTTCCCGAGTAGTATCTCTGCATTAAAAGACATCTTTCGGATTAAGTTTAAATTTATATAAAGAAATAACATAAATGAATAAATAATTTATTCAAAAATTTATTATCATATTACAAATAGATCATAGTATACAACCGATTTTCCGACAACCGACCATCCGGTACTTCTTAATCCGAGACAAAGTTACAACAGTGGAATACATTTGTATAATTTATACTTTTTATAATACTACTTTTTTCACAATAATTTAATACATAGTTTGCTTAAGTTTCTAGTAATGCTTGGTGATTAACTATTCTACGCAGGAATGATATTCAAAATATTTAACAACCGGTGCGGTCATTATATATAAAATATTGATCGAAAATTAAAAAGAAATATTTAAGAAATGTAAATACTGAAATTTTCCCTTTTATTGTCTTAATGAAGTAAGGTATATATATACAGTATATTATTATAAAACTGCTTACCAGTTGATATAAATTGAAGCAAAAATCATTAGCATAGATATTATATCCCTTAAACAACCGGTACGAATATACTGATACGTACTGGCTGAATATACAGTAGGTAATCATTTCGCCCCGTGGTAAAAGTCAAAAATCACCGCCGCTATACATGACTATCGGCTAATATGGCAAAATAGATAATCCTATTATATTCGTGAATCGAGAATGCCGAAAAATCGATTTTAAAACTGTTTTGTGATCTAAAATCTATCTAGTTTTTAAAATGGTTGAAGTTAATGATCATTGTTGTACTGGATTAAAATATGTGGCATTTAGTTATCTCTAAATAAAAAAAAAAAAAAAAGAATTTCATAAAAATATAGCACAATATACTCATTAGTTTTAAAAATTATTAGGAAGAATCGTGGGAAGAATACACAGATGATAAACGTCATCTTTTAAACTTCATTTTTAAATTGCCAAAAAATAATTGATATTTATAAAAATTAATACCTGTTCTAAACGATATAATCATATGTTTGATTACCTATCAACATCTTAAAATTTCCTTTTTATTTTACGAATAGAGTAACTTTTTCCTGGAAAATTTCGTTAATATGTATTTTGTGAAAAAGATATTTTCTGTGATCTGATTTTGGAATTTCGAACTTTACTGAAAATAACAATATATCAAATACTGTATTATAATTTTTACTTTTATTTTTTTTATTTTATAATTTCTCTCTTTTATTAGGTATTTAGTCATTAAAGTAAAAATATAACGAAAATTTTTATTTTTCATTTTTACAGGTTTGTAATAAAATAAATTTGTTTTTGCTAAATTTCTTATAATTTTGTATTTTTAATGATTTAAAAAATAATAATTTTCTACACTAACAAACAAATACAGTCATGCAAATAAAATAGAAATAAATTTTACTTCTAAAAAATTTTTAAAGCTTTAATTTAAATTAGAGTAGGAGTAAGAATAATTAACTTTTTAAATGAGCTTCCATATAACATTGAATATTTTTTTTTATTTATCATCAAAAATTTTTTTGTAAAAATAGTGAATTAGATCACTCGAATAAAAAAATTTATAATTTTTTTCGATATTAATTTTTTCCTGTATTGGTTATAGAACTGATCTTTAGCTAGTTAAATAAAAAAATAAAATCAGCCTATTAAACAAAAATTATTAAATGGCATACTGTATATTTGTCATAGATTTCTATATTTGTAGTTCAGTACACAGAGTAGTATATACTACTCTGTGGTTCAGTAGGTGATACGTATGGTGATACGTTTGGAAATTTTTATTTGTTATTAATTAAAAAAAATTCAAATCTTATGAGAAAATTTAATAAGACAATGTATTATCATCATTGTTCATTATTTTTATGATATATCTATGAATTAATATTTAAATATAAACTTGTAAAGTATTTTAATTCATGAATTCTTATAACGATATTTATAATTACTATAATTTATTTTGACAGCGAGTTCACAACCCTAATAGGCTATTTTTATTTCTAATAAACGACTGGCAACAGTGTTGTGAGTCATGTGCTCCATATTATCTAGTACATGCGGTAGTCAACGCCTTTTTTTTCAGAATTTTCAATTTTTGACAAGATTCCTAGTTTAAGCAATCAAAACATCATGGCAGGAAGAATGCCTGCCGTAGTAATTGATAATGGGACAGGGTGAGGAATTAATTGATATAAAAACATTTTCTATATTGATTAAAATAGTAATTACTTTTTAAAGGTGGAATTGATATAAAAACATTTTCTATATTGATTAAAATAGTAATTACTTTTTAAAGGTGGATCAGGATGTTTTAATTTCAAAAGAAAATGGCAACAATTCACGGAACAAAATATTTCTATTTAAGCTTATAGTACATTATATTTCTTTAAAATAATAATTAATTGAAAAAAAATAAATTTCAATTACTGTTATTGTTCGTTTATTAAAGTTTGATATCATTTAGTGTTTTTATGAAAACATTACAGCATTTTAATAATATCTCACTTAAAAATAATATATACTGTATATCAAATTTTTTTGAATGATTATTAAATATATTTATTTCAAAATCTCTTATTTTTTTGATTCAATATATTGTGTATATGTTGTATCAAAACTGTGAGTTGCAGTATTAATAATTACCTTTAAATGTTTCATTATGCAATATTATTTTTTTGAATATCAAGATGTTTGTATTTTAAATACATATAAACAGCATAAAAAGTTATCTTTTGAAACAATAATTAAAACTTTACAAAAGATAATTTTTAAAACAAGACTTAAAAAAATAAATAAAAATTAAGCTTATTCTACCATAGGTTAAGTTATGTAGAAATAATCCAATTCAAGCATTGGGATGATAAAAGAGGAAAAAACTTTATTCAAACATATTTTCAAATTTCCTAGATAATAAAGCTAATTTTTTTTCTTTCTACAAGAAATTAAATATTTTTTATTAAAAAATAAACATAATATATGAAAATGCAAGACTATGTATATATATATTATTGTTATTACATATAAATAAACATAGTAAGAAATTATATATTCATATTATAATTATAAATTGTTTATATTTTATAAATATAAAATGTTAAAACTAAAATTTTTAAATTTAAATATTAAGTAAAAGATGGCTAGTCTAGATAATACCAAAATCTATTGATTTTAATATCTAGACTAGTGGTTCCCAACGTGGGGTGCACGCCCCACAAGGGGGCAATTTGATTTTTAAGGGGGGCAGTTTGAGAATGAGTTGTTAACCGTGAATTTTTTTGCATTTCTTATGGTTCTAAGGGCCTCATATATAGTATATAAATATATATATTGTGACATACATATTTTTAAAATTACAATCAGAATGCACATGGCAATTTTGAAACTTTATTTGCTGTTTTTTCATATCACTTCATATTATTATTATTATTTTTAATAATATCTTAGTAATTTCTTCCTCAGTACTTCAACTGTCCTTTCCTTCTTTTATTTTTTCTCTTTCATGGATGGCATGTTCTTTGGAAGCTGGTTTAGATGAAGTTAATGGCCTTTTAGGCTTCCTCCAGGTGAATATTTGTTCACTTTTTGAATAATAAAAATTCTGTCATGGGGGACATCAGGATTTTAGAGATGCTTAGGTGGGGCATGGGCAAAAAAAAGGTTAGGAACCACTGATCTAGACTAACCATCCTTTTGAAAATATATAAATATTTACAATCAGTAATTTACCTGTTAATATAGCATGATCAATGAATACAAAGATAGAGATTTTAAAATCTTATGTTCTTATTTATTTAAAATTAATTACACCTGCCCTTCAATTTATACAATTGATTGGTTCTATAAAAGAACTGTGTAAATGAAAATTGTTTTAATCATGACTAATATTTGTGTAGAAAATGAGGAAATAGGTTTTATAATAATCAGTTAAATAATTTATGCACTTTTTAAGATAAATTTAATAGAACCAATCTACTGTCAATTAAGGAACAGCTGTATTAGTACAGGTAGTCCTTAACTTATAACCAACTTGTACTTATAATAGTCGTGTTGACAGTGAATTTTATTATTGGTCAATGCAATTGATTTGAGTTTAATTTCCTGATCCAATAGTCTGATATATGAAAAACGTCATTTTTTGTGTATGATTCTTGTAATTTGATGTTCTTTATGCTTGTTAAGATAATCTCTGTTGTCCTAGTAAATATTAATAATGAGAAATCCATTAATTTAGGGCATTGCCAAAATTTCAAATCCTGCAAACTTAAAATGGCAGGATTTGAAATTTTTGAAACTGAACTCCTTTGTAAGTCATGGATTATTTTAAATACAATCAAACCTCAGTTCACAATATCTTGGAGCATAAACAAATTTTCCGAACATAAAGTATCTCGGATGACGGACTGTACTCTGAGCTATAAACATGCAAGCCGTCAACATAAACATTTTCAATGATAATGCCATGTGTCACTTTAGAAACATTTTAAAACGTAGATAAAAACAAATCACACTGGACGTTTTTTAGTGAGACAGTAGCCAAGTGGGTCTGAAGCAGAATCGAGTAGTGCTAAGAGACAGAAAAAAGAAAAAAATCCCTTTCCAAACAATAACAGTTCACTTACTCACTATCTTTCACTTATGCTGTCAATTCTCCTCCATACAGATATGGTAAAACTAAGTTTTCATCTATATTTGACCTTAATGCTGTTTATATCTTTCTTGTGATAGATTTAATGGTTTCCATTAATTTTGTGTCAAGAACTTATGCATAAAGTACTGTTGTAAAAGTTTAAATAAGCAATTATTTGGGTCCAGGAATGGATTAATTCATTTTACATTAATTCCTATAGGGAAATATTTTCGGTTTATGAACATTTCAGCTTACGAATGACCTTCAGGAATGAATTAAGTTCATGAACCAAGGTTTGATTGTATATATGCTAAAATAATTTTTTTAATGATGGAAATTAAAACTGAAATGATTAACAGAATTACAATCTCAGTCTCTATGTTTTTATAGTGTATGTGAAATTTTATGGTATTATAATCTTTCAGAGACCTTTTTAAGCAATTTAAAAAAAAGATCTAATATATTCAATTTGTCTATCTGCAAAATATCTCAAAGATTAAAATAATTTGAATATTCAATTTTTAGGAGATTGTTTTTTTGAATACTCAAACTGAATTATAGATACTCTCCCTACTTATGATCATTTGATCTACAATAATCTGATTTTATGATTACCCTTATAATATTCAAAACATGGCTATTTTCATAGTATATTGACTAGAAATACCTTATATTGTCTATTATAACTCCTGTTCTTTAGTAACAATATTACTATACTTACAGCTCTTTAACAGGAACTTTTTTTTTATTTATTTTAAAACATTTACGGTCTTATTTTGAGACCCTCATCAGTAATCTTTAAACATATTCTTTTTTAACGACCGCTTTAGAACATTATGCTTCTTTTAGAATGCATAGTTTTTCAAAAATTTAGCATTGTTTATGTTTTTTAAGTTTTTTACATTCTTATTGGTTATTGAAATAGTTAAAATATTCATATAAACAACCCTTCTGTACGATGTTTACATAAAATGACAGCAAAAAACTTTGTTGTATATATATGGTTTTTTCGTGTTCATTCGATATTATTTACATATTAGATTTTGTGCACCATGACGATGCTACTGTTTCAGCAGTAAAAAATTTATCCATTAGAATAGTAGTTTAATAGTTTGAAATAAATGGGAACAAGTTTACCTCTAACTACTAAACAGCTTGGGTTGTGTGGAATAAGTTTCAAAAAAAGATAAACTATAATAGATTCCCAATTATCCAGGATTAGATTATACATGTTGCAGATTACTTCTGAGATATTGCTTAACCAGTGTTAATTATCAATGTTTTGTCTTAGATACACTATCTGAAAGATTTTTAAATGCTGCATTTCTTTATTAATTAATAAGTTACACTAAACTATTTCCATGAGCTAAAGAGAAAGATAAAATTAATTTTGAAATGTATACCAAGTGTAGCAATGAAGAGTTAAACTTGTATTCTTTACAAAAATTTGTTTTACAACATATATATATATATAAAATTTGCAACTGCCATTTCCATTAATTTTCTTATCAAAAATCTTTTCTTCATAATCTAATAATAAAATCCATTTTACATAGTCTATACAAAACACAAGCCTTTAAAGCAGGTAGACAGTGATAAGAAACACAAAATAAACTTAATTAAAACGTTTTCGGTCAGTTTATTGACCCGCTTCAATAACTTACACAAACTTAAAATAGAATAATTCTTAAACGAAGACGGTTATATAGAGTTCAAATATAGAACATCATATTTAAAAAATATTTAAAGTATTAATATTTACATAGTATAACTTCACAAAATAATTAAACATTTAACATTTTTATACTATAGTACTAGATAATTTTACTTTACAAGATTTTTAACATTAATTTATTTTAAATAAAAACATCCTTCACATAATCGTGGGCAATAGCGGTATTAACGTGTGGTGTGCATTACATTAACATAGTTTATATTCATAAATTTTTGCTTGCCACCCATCTCCAGGATGGTGGGAGATCATCCGGGCTGTTGTTATTGAGTACATCATAGGTGGACCTATGTTTTTCAATTTCCATAGCCTCTAAGGTCGGAATGGCATACGAACATTCAACTTGGTGGACCACAGTAGCTTCTCGCCATTTAACATCGATGTCATAGGTGTAGACCACCTGTGCCAAGGCAGTATTCAAACTCCCTTTCATGATGTCATTTTTATGCTCAGTAATTCTTTGTTTCAAATTCCGCTTGGTGCCACCTATATACTGCTGGGGTCGCTATAGGGTGTTATGTAACGGTATCATGTATACCCCCGATCTTCTGAGGTGGTCAACAGGATCTTTGTCATTCCGGAGTAGTGAGAAAATAGTTCTATTCCTTCTATATGCTGGAACAGTACCAGAACCAGCTACAGCCTTCTTTACGATGTTGGCAATCGGAAGGTCATAATTGAGCACACATCTTCGGTTGGTCCCCGAGGGGGATGCTTGGGGTGGGATAACATGTTGGGTATTAGAATGTATACGTTCAAAAGTCCGAGCAACTTGGTTCCATAGTCCTCATAATTGCTTATATGTGTATCCGTATTTTTCAGCTTGTTTTAGAATATACTTAAACTCTTCAGACCATTCTCTATGGCTCATGCAATGGGTGTGTGCCCTTCTAAATAAGGATCTAAAGGCAGATAGTTTATATGAGTATGGATCCGCAAACCATGATGGAATGATATTCATCCTATAAGTCAGTTTTCTATATATACCAGTATGATATTCCCCGTTTTTTATAGAGACCTTAACGTCAAGGAAGTGGAAGTCCGTGTTTTCCTGCTGGTCGATAGTGAGGCTAAGTCCTAAAGAGCTATCAGTGAGGGCCTGGAAAAGTTGGTGTGTGCGTTCATTATTCCATAGGATACATTTATCATCAACATACCTCACATAGAGCTTAATATCTGAGAGGAAAGGGCGGATGGCATAGGTTTCATTGTATCTAACTACTATTTCTGCCATAACCCCAGCAAGGGGTCCTCCAATAGGGACACCCTTTCTTTGGACATAATAATCACCCCTGAACGTGTAGTAGGAATTATCATCAGTGGCACACCATACGTAACAGCTCAGCAACATAATTAGTATACTCTAGGTGCTCAAGAATAAACACGGACTTCCACTTCCTTGACGTTAAGGTCTCTATAAAAGACAGGGAATATCATACTGGTATATATAGAAAACCGACTTATAGGATGAGTATCATTCCATCATGGTCCGCGGATCCGTACTCATATAAACTATCTGCCTTTAGATCCTTATTTAGAAGGGCACACACCCATTGCATGAGCCATAGAGAACGGTCTGAAGAGTTTAAGTATATTCTAAAACAAGCTGAAAAATACGGATACACGTATAAGCAATTACGAGGACTATGGAACTAAGTTGCTCGGACTTTTGAATGTATACATTCTAATTTCCCCCTCGGGGACCAACCGAAGATGTGTGCTCAATTATGACCTCCGATTGCCAACATCGTAAAGAAGGCTGTAGCTGGTTCTGGTACTGTTCCAGCATATAGAAGGAATAGAACTATTTTCTCACTACTCCGGAATGACAAAGATCCTGTTGACCACCTCAGAAGATCGGGGGTGTACATGATACCGTTACATAACAACACCCTATAGCGACCCCAGCAGTATATAGGTGGCACCAAGCGGAATTTGAAACAAAGAATTACTGAGCATAAAAATGACATCATGAAAGGGAGTTTAAATACTGCCTTGGCACAGGCGGTCTACACTTATGACATCGATGTTAAATGGCGAGAAGCTACTGTGGTCCACCAAGTTGAATGTTCGTATGCGGGATTATAATGTTTTTCCAAAGTGGCCCACAAGGTCATTTGGGTTGGCCACCCCTGGTTTAATATGTGATAAAGCTACTCTCATTTCTTCATCAATATTTCTGAGTCTTTTGCTTTTTTAAGTTTTTATGTTCATTAATGTTGAAAAGCATACAAATATGATATCAAAAATGTAGCAAAATCTTAAGTGCTTTTGTTGGGAAGTCTGCTTAATAGTTTATTTGAAAATGCAAGTTGAATCTTGTCTATATTATAAAATGTGTACTGTGTAGTATGTTAAAGTCATTCAAGTAGGCCTCACTCTCATGGTTTTGTGGAATACTTGCAACACGTTCGTGGAACATCAGTGTTCCAGGGAACACCGGTTAAGAACCACTGGTCTACAGATAGTAAACAACGTGGCTGCATTGTATATTCTTTAGGGGAATCACTAGACTATTGTGAATTTGAAATTATGTAGTTTAAACCTTTGATTGGTAATATACTTTAATTCTCATATAAAATAACAATCAGAATATTGACTAGTATAAGTTAATTTTTATGCAGTAGTTTGATTTTTATAAATTCAAGAATATATACATTACTGTACCATATAAGAATTCATCCTACTATATATACATATATATATATATATATCCTACTATATACTATCCTATTAATTTGATTACTGTACCAGTTGTTAAATATTTTGAATATCAGTCCTAGTTGCAAGCTGAGGACTACCTGTTTTATAAAATCTAAAGAATTCACCTTTTAAATTTTTAAAAAGGTTAAAAATAAAAATAAATTAATAATAGAATATTTTATAATTAACATATAATCAATTATTAGATAGATTAATTATAAATTTCGTTCAGAAATCACCACCAAATTAAAAGTTATGTGGTAATTTAAGTTGGTAAAGAAAAAATTGTAATGTATAGCAGTGCTGATCCAAATTAAATTCAAGTTATATGGCATTACGCGGTGTTTTAAAGATATCATATAAGAATAAAACATCAAAAACTTATATTAAATCAAATTCATTAAAATTTTTTAAAGTAATTACAATAAATATAATTCCATAGTAATGGAAAAGGCTGATAAATGCAAATGAAAATTTGTAAATAAAAATCTTGTACTTATGCCAATGTTTATTCAATAAATGAATTCAAAATACTTTCTGGCTTAATTACCCTTCATCAGCACTAATACTTAGAATAAAGATTTATTAATTGAATATTTATATTTTGGCTGTGAAACATGGACCCTTACAAAGAAAATGGAACAGAAACTAGCAAAAACCCAAAGAAACATGGAAAGATACATGCTAGGATTCACCAGGAGGGACTGCAAATCAACATATGGATAAGAGAACAAACTAAAGTGGAAAACATACTGGTAACAGTTAGAAGCAGTAAGTGAAGTTGGGAATTTGCCACACAGCAAGGTACACGACAATCAATGGACAAAGAGAATTACAGAGTGGCAATCAAGAAAAAAGAAAAAATATCCTGGCAAGCAATGCAAATGATGGAGAGATGATATAAGAAAGGTACATCTGAAACAAATGAAAGAGGCCTATATATATCCAGCAGTGGATGAATTAAAACAATATAAAAGAATTTTTCATAAAATTTTAAAAAATTAGAATTTTTCTGAATAGTTTGTTCTTTCCAAATGCAGTCCAAATGTTTTGCAATATTTTGCAAGATGTTGATATGTCAAAGACCAGATCTAAATTTACATCTAATAATCTAATAAATCTTTGTTTCTAATAATGAAATAAAGACAACATGAAAGAAACTTGAGCAATATATAACAGGTAAAAGACTTTGAAAAAAATAATAATTTTGAATGTTTGAAAAATAAGTTTTATTAAACTTTGAAAAACTTTTGTTGATCAAACTTTGAACTTTGTAAATCAAACTTTGTTGATTTTTTCTGATGACTTTTTGAAACCTTTAGAAACATTTTTGTGACTCTTATTTTCAATTGTTATCTGGGTTTGGGAACCACTTTTGCATTTAATTATTATCATTATTATATATGTTTAATAATTTATAATTATTTTATATATTCAAGCACTAAACTATTACAGAAAAAAACAATTTAAAAATTAACTGAAAACAATTAGTTCAAATATTAATATATTAATAAAATTTATATCAACATAATCAGCTAAGAATATATTTCAGTTCTGAGTTTTAGTGCTTCTATAATGACACAATAACAAAACAAGCAATTTGAGCAAGAAAACAATAAATTATTAATTAGCTATAAATAATAAATTATTATTTTTCTGATAAATAAATAAACAAATAAAAAGATCATTAAAGCAATTATATGCCAATTTAAGAATATAACTAACCTTTCTCTGATTGCTTTCATTATATGAGGAGGAATATTGTCTTTATCATAAGTCAATAGTGTTTCTAAAAATTTCATATCGCCAATCATTTTTAAAGAAGGACCCCAATAGTCTTCAACTGTTTTACCAACAATATTAGGATGTGGTTTAACTATTGGCTTTATATCTCTCATAATGCAAATTGCTTCCATTACTAATTTGACTTTGGCAGGAGGATGCTACAAATAAAAGTTATTCTAACTCAGTAAATAGATTTTTCATTATAATAATCATAAAATTTATTCTATACTTTATATTATAATAAAGATAAAAAATATATCATAATAAAACTTATTTTTAAATTTTATCAATAGGATGAAATATATGATTGTAAATCCTAAACTATCAGATAAAATAATTAGTTTATACATTTTAATTTTAACAAATTAGACTAATTTATAATGACAAATTATTTAATTAATAGAAATAATTTAAAATGTAAGATTTTTGATTTGTAAAAATGATTTTTCTTTTAAAATCAATTAAATAATTTATTTAATTGATTATAACATTATCAATTGATTAATCAGAAATTTCACAAAGCAGTGATTGTATCTTCTTCCATGTAATTCTTAATCTGTAATTCAGAATAAATTATTCCATGCAACCCAATTTTCAAATTATTTATAAAAAATTCCATAATTCAATACCTTAGTTAATAATTTTATTTTGCATGGAGCTTTTGTCTCTGAAAAATGCCAGATTTATGAAATACCATTAAAACATCACATTGGATGTAAAGAAAAAACTTGATGGAGAACAGGATATGATTATATTTTATCACATCCAGTCACATTTCTCTACAATATGATTTTATTAAAGTGTTTGCTCAGCAGAAAATATCAAAGAAATATTAAAAGTTGTACAAATAAAGGGAATACTACATTATAGATTGAAGCTGTAATAGAGTTGCTTTGACAACACAACTTTTTTAAATAATTTAGAATTCTGTTGGCATTCAATAGAACGTAATTTTTTGCTGTTCTTATGTATCGGTAGCTGAGGAGGATTTTGAATAAAAATCGAAAGCGCTACTAATATAAAACTTTTGTGTTGTTTTTTATGTTCCTGCCTTAGTGCTTGTTTAAATATAATATATTAAAAGTTAAAATTTCAAAAGTTATTATTTTTGAATCTCAACTAAAATATTTAACAAAGTTTAAACATATAATTATTCATCCTACTATTACAATTCTTGAAATCAATTGAAGCAAAACATAGGATTCCTACATTTGTGCTTCAATTGATTTCAAAAAGTTTAAACAATAAAAAATCAAAATCAGAACATGAAATTGAAATTTTGTTGCAGTTGATGGAAATGGAAAGCTGAAAACAGAAATCTAATGTCCAAAATCAGCTGAAAAATAATCATCTAATATTTTCTAAATGATCAGAACTATCAGGAAATATACAAATTGCCAATTAGAAACATCGGTGATCATTATATTTTCTTTTTATATTAACTGATGATACATGCATTAATGGCAGCTATATTTACTTATTAAAATAAATTGATCAGATTACTGATCACTTCAGAAATAAAATCAGGAAATTAATATTTTTGAATTTATTTAAATATGAACATTCACATATATCCACATATAAGTTTACCTTGCTTAATGCACACTCATTTAACATATTTTTGCTATAACATACAATTAAATTAAATACAATTTCCTACCAATTCCAGCTATATCATACAACTATCCCACCTAATGAACTAACAATGGCATTTAAAATTTCCACTATTCAAAAACTAACAACATGATGCAATCTGAAATGGCAGATGTCATGATGTATATATGTTGGATGGTAATTGTTTTTATATTTTATTGTAAAAAATATTCATTTTTTAAATATGAAAAAAAGTACAAGTTTTTATTATATTTCTTGATTCTAGCACATAGACTATCATTTTTTATAACTTTTTTGAAACTGAATGAATTTTATGATTGATATTAAAATAAATGGTTTATTCAATTTTTGAAATTTGAAGAAACAAATCTTTGCTATCATAAGTGCAAAGTTCGTGTCCCAGATAAGTGCATAATACATCAATATTCACTTATTTATTAGAATCATTGAAGTTTGTAGAAACTTTATTGGAAATATCAGAGATCACCATGTCTACAATCATATAGCAATCGCCAATATTGCAATCAATCAACATATTTAGATAACAGCTC
The DNA here is from genome assembly GCA_000484575.1 of Olivierus martensii. NCBI lineage: Eukaryota > Metazoa > Arthropoda > Arachnida > Scorpiones > Buthidae > Olivierus > Olivierus martensii. The sequence goes on from AYEL01076992.1 coordinate 127,127, forward strand.
ATAATATCTATAATAAAAATATTAATAAAACAATATTTTGCAGTATATAAACATAAAATATAAAACAATGCATTATTTATATCTTATTTTAACATTTAATAAACAATGGAAATTCTATACTACATATTATTTTCAAAGTGGATGTTTATCATTCAAGAAAATTTGATAATATTAACTTCTTTAACATAATGGTGCTGAGCACATATGACATATCAATTGCTTAAAATTCTTCCTGCTGCCCAGTAGTGTATATCATAAGTTTTGCTTAAAATTGTATTCATTGAGTTTCCTATGCAATATTCAGATTGGTCTATCTTTATTTGCACAATTGTTGTTAAGGCATTTTACATCGTTCTTGAGACTTAATTTAACGCTGAATAATCTCATTAGGCACTACGTTATAATAAATATTGGTAAAATGAATCGCTGGTTATTTTAATAAATGGTCTTGCACATAAAAATCACAAAAATTATATATTAATCACAGAACATAATAATAATAAGTTCATGTTTTATTTATTGCCTTAAAAATATATTTTTTATTGCTCCACGAGCTGCTTGCGTTTTCATCGTCTTCTTGAACTGTTTGCAACCATTTTTTATAATTTTGCAGACCCCTGGTAATGGCTACGCGGACCCCCAGGGGTCTGCGGACCACAGTTTAAGAACCGTTGGTATAGAGTAACCAGCAATATCTACTTTTTTGATAATTAATTACAAATTTAAGAAATATAGTACCAGATCTGTCTTTGTCTGTTATAAGAAATCCTAAGTACTTATCAGAATGTGACATGCTTGTGCCAAAATACTATTTTGGCACAAGCATGTCACATTATTTTAATAATTTTCTGTTGCTCAATAAATAATGTTTATAAATTTAAAAAGATTTTTAAAACATCAAAGCTTAAGCTTATTTAAGGAAAAACTTGAGTTTTTATCATCTGTTTATTTATAAAAAAACTCAAGCTTTATGAATCAAGCTGATTTGAGCCAGCAAATTTAGCTATTGCTAATGCATGTTTGTTTTTGTTCATTTGTTTGGTAGGCATTTGTGGCATAAAGGGCCACCTGAGCTGTGCCGAATCCAATAAAAAGGTTATATAGTTTCATATTAACATGAAACTAATGCATGTATCATCAATTAATATTTAATAAAAATATAGTGATCTCCAATGTTTCTGATTAAAAATTTGCACATTTTCTGTTATTTCTGATTATTTAGAAATACAGAATGATTATTTTGCAGCTGATTTTGGACATTAGATTTGAGCTTCTGACAATTGCATGTATACTGGTTGGCTTTCCACTCCTATCAGTTGCAGCAAAAATTTCAGTTTCATATTTTGATTCTGATTTTTTATTGTTTAAACTTTGTTAAATATTTTTATCGAAATTCAGAAATAACAAAAAATTTTAATATTTGTTTGATGCATTCTGCCAAACAAATAATCCAATAAAATTGTATTACAGAAAAATGCAACTGAATGGCACACAACACGATCATGTCCCTCTCTCTCTATCTAGTTCTTTTTATGTTACATCATGATATTTCAATGCAATAAATCTGGAATTTTGTCAAAGATACTTTATTTATTCCAAAATTGAATTAGATTTGGAAAATTTTTTTAATTATAAAAGAAATTATCAATTTATTTCAATGAATATCATATTGTTTTAACATTTGAAAATTGAATGGTTGGCTTATATGTGGATTTCACATTTTTACCAATTTTTAAACTCTGAAAGAGTGATTCACAAGTATATATGATAATAAATAAGTAACTTCTGAATATCAATAAATATTGATAAAAACTTAAAATTAAAAGATATACAGTATGCATTTACAATGTTTATTTCTTTAAAAATAGTCACAAAACCACAAAAATCTAAAGATTCAGATTGCAAAGTATTTATTAATTTTAAAATAGCCAAATAAAAATATATAAAATAAAAAATATTTATATATTACTTTCATAGACTTTATTAGTGTAATATCTTGAGGTTTTAATGTATCTAAAGCAACTATAGCTTTTTCTAAGGCTATTAAAGCCTCTCCTAAATCCTTTAGGCATTCATCTTTTATTTCTTTTGCTTCTTCAGCTGATTGATTAGCAATTTCTTCATCTGCTCCAATTAGCTAGGTAAAAATTTAAAAAATAAAAAATATTAAAGAACTCATAAGTAAACAAGTCCTGGTTCAGATAATTACAAAAAAGTGACAACAAAAGCTTTTTTTCTCAAACAAAAATATTTTTTAATAAAATATTCTGTAATTGCATTGACCAGGATGGTCTGAGCTTTATTTATTGTCTTACTGAAAATTCATGTAATGGATTGTATGTATGTGCAGGAAATTTATTTTTATTGTCAGTTGAAAATAATAGTATTATTTATCATTGGTGGGTGGGCTAGGTCAATGGAGTATTTGATATCAGGATTGAAATTTTTCTACCTTATGCATCTCAGTCCTTGTCTCAGTTTTCAGTTGCATTATTGTTGATGGGTTGATATCCAAAAGTACTTTTTTAAAAATATTTATTGGTTTCAGAAAAAAGCTTCTTGTTATTTTTATTTTTTTATTAATGAATTGATATTGACAAAATTTCTTGAATAATTTATATAGACTTGTTAAAAAATTATGTATATATCAACTTTTGATTGATACATCTATAATTTTTTTATTTCATCATCTATTCTATATCTATAATGAATCAATACTTATTTCAATATACAGATATATTATTGTTTATTTGTGAAGATATTTGTTTTATTAACAAGTTATTCTATTGAATTCTATTTACTTTCCCAATATGAACAAATTTTGTTTTATTTTCAAAGTCTTATATTAAATTATTGTTATATTTAATACAGTTTAGATAACTTTATTTTTAACTATTTAAATGACAATCAGAAGAAATGACCTATTCATTTGACTGTTTGCTTAGCAAGGTAAATTCTATAACAAATCTACTATTTCAATAGTTCATTTGTTTAAAGTAAAAATTTCTTTAACATTTTATGCATCAAAATTTGAAAAAAAAAGATTTGATTATTATTCTTATATATTAAGTATGCCAGATAATCATTCATACAAATACAAAATATTTTTTAGTAAATAATCTTAAACAAACTTAATTTTACTCCTAGTGGATTATTTTAGAACTAACCTGCTATTTTAATAATGATTTATTAATTATGTAATGATGCCACCATCTATTGAATTAATAATTATTTATTTTAATTTGGGCTAAGTGGTGCCATATCTTATTTAATGATTAAATTATATTTTTTTATTAAATAATTTCATTAAATACAGGAAAACCTATGCTAAGTGGCCAGCTTTCTGCAGCTGAAATTGTGGCCACCAGACACAGTTAGTTACAAATTTCTTTATTAAACATCAAAGTTTAAAATACAAAGTTTATGATACAGTTTAACGTTGTTAATTAAATATAAGAAAAGAAATCACTAATTAATATCTGTTTTTGGGATTTTTTACTTTAGAATGCTCAGCTAATAGAAGACCTAGAGCCCATCTGGCATTTCTGATCAAAACACGATTTGCTGGCCACCTAGTAGATATTGCACAGAAGGTGCTGAAATTAAATATCACTGGCTATGGCCATGGAACACAGATGGCCATGTTACATAGTTTAAAAATCCCACAATATGTTTGGGCAGATATTAAGGTGGCTACAGCTTGCAAATTGGTCATCTTGCTCAGGTTTTCCTGTATTAGCTATTTTAATAAATGCTAGTAATTACTAAAATAGCAGTTCAATTCTATAATTCACTAGAGGTAAAATTAAGCTTGTTTAAGAATTTTTGGTTAATAACCTCTAAGAGTGAATTATGTTATTTTAGTAAATTATTTGATAATTATGCTTTATCATCATCTCCTTCAAGATCAATGGCTTTTACATATGGTGGCTCAAGTCAATGGCCTTTATATATATATATTTGATATTTGTGATAGAAATGTTAAAAGGGCATAGCAAACAAATTAAATAATTACAAAATAATAATTTCTCATTAATAAAAATACATTGTACAATAATTCATTTCAGTTTCAATTAAAAAACAATCTAAAAAAGACAAGAATTGAACCTAAGTCCCTCTGATCACATATTATAGTTATCAAATCTGAGTGCATTACATTATGACAGCATTTGTTAAATTGATCACATGAATCGGTATATAAAGAATATAGAAAATTTTAAACCTTTTTTTCAGGAATGCTTGAAAGTTGTATCATATTGCTTTATCATGGATTTGTGGGACAGTAATACTACAACATATATAAAAATCAGCAAAATCGGAGAGGTTCATGGTTGGCACTCCCCTTGTAGCATGACACCATTATGAGCTCTATTAGGCTTTTTTGATACCTTAGGACAATGGTTCCCAAACTTTCTGTCTGCACCCCCTTTTATCATAAAAAATTGGTATCCCCTCATTTTCATAACAATCTAATTTTATAAATACTTTCTACTTACAATTTAATACTATGAAATCAACAAACAAACTTTTTGTGTCTGCACCCCTCTTTTTCATAAAAAACTGGTACACCCCCTCATTTTCATAACAGTCTAATTTTATAAATACTTTCTACTTACAATTAATACTACAAAACCATATACCATATTTTGTATAATAAATTCTTATACATAAAAAATACATATTTATTATGGTGTAATAATTTTTAATACAATTAAATAAACTTACAAAAAAATGAAAAATAAAATACATGTTTAATACAACATAATATTTAATGCAATGAGTGGGCTTGTTTTTCAGCACAAATTCTCTCAAACTGGGTGTCATAGAAGATATCGCTATATGCAATTCTTTTTCATTCATTAAACAAGATCGTTATTTTGTCTTTAAAATAGCTACAGAAGAAAGTTTCTAGATACATGGATATAGTACTGTATTTATAACCCTTTGGCTGATTAATTTTTTCCACACCAATTTGAATTTATTTTTTGCTTGTTTGTGTCAAAAATGATGTTTTTGCTAATTCTTATAGAAGATATCACTATATGCAATTCTTTTTCATTCATTAAACAAGATCGTTATTTTGTCTTTAAAATAGCTATAATGGTATAATAATTTTTAATACAATTAAACAAATCATATAAAAAACATGAAAAATAGAATGCATGTTTAATACAACATAATATTTAATGCAATGAGTGGGCTTGTTTTTCAGCACAAATTCTCTCAATACAGTAAATGTTTCTGGATACATCAATATATATATACAGTGTGTAAATTATCTCCTTCAAAAAAACTACACTACGACATAGATGAAATTCAGGCGATTAAATAGGCCCCCTTGCAATAGACTCGCACCCCTCTAGTGGGCATGCCCCACAGTTTGGAAAACACTGCCTTAGGATATATATTGTGAATGGATGTACAATATAAATCAAGAATAAAGTACAGATGCTCACAGATATACCGGTAGTTCAAAGTTATGGCAGCTTGATGCTGAATATAGTTCCTGGGGAAGGAGCTTGATACTGCCACTCTTGCTGCTTGGACTGCACATTGACACCATATTGGCTTGCTGCAAAACAAATACTGAACACTATTTTTTGAATTTCATCTTTTTTTTGTAAAATCAAAAATTATCTTCTGATTTCTTTTGATTAGTGAAAACAGATACTAATATAGAACTTTTTTAAAAGCAAAATGGCATAAAGAAAACTTTTTTTAAAGTAAGGGAAACTTTTATTTATATGTACATAAGATACACATATACATATGCACAGTCAGTCACATAGTTAATTCATACAAAAAATTTCTTCATAAATCAGAAAATATTAGTTTATTAGTAAATAGAATGATAGAATAAAATTTATGTGCATACTTTAAACATAGATAAGAAAATTTAAAACTGTAAATGATATTTTTTGCAAAAAAGTAAATTGTTTAATGAATTTTTTATTCACATTTTAGATTTATTTTTTGACACACATATCTGCATGTTGCTAAAACTACATAAGTAAGGGACTTACTATATATATTCACATATAGCAATCCTTAATTCATATGGTTTCAAAAATATGTAGATGCATAAATTTTTTATTTATATGGATAAAATGTGAATAAAAAATTCATTAAACAGTTTATTTTTTTTTTAAATATCATTTGTAGTCTTAAATTTTTATATTTATGTTTATTAATATTATTTGATATTTCATTTATCAATTATAAATAATATTGAATTAAATAATAATTATATTAATTAAGCTCCGCCCAGGTTTCAATTTTGTTGGCTGGATTGAACAGACACGCCATCTCCATCTATCTCTTATCTCCGTGGTCGAAACTAATAAAAAATTATTTAAGGTCAACAATGATAGGCTGAATAGTTTAGCAATCCTTTTCATTGAAAATCGAGAAACAAAACAGCTAGATTTTGATTCAATTTTAAAAGACTTTTCTGAGCTAAAAGTTAGAAAATGTAATTTTTAAATATTGTTTTATATTGCTTCTATATAGATTATATACTTTGCTTAAACTAATGTACTATTCAATTAATATTTATTTTTATTTTTGGGAAACTATGAATCAGCTGTATTTTATATCCTATTTAACAAAATTATTGATGCTTTTAAAGTTTAATACTTATTTATTAAAATTAACAGAATTTAATCTTTTTAATGTGTTTTCATGTGTTCATTTAATTTGCCCAAAGCAAAAGGATGAAAATTTTTTACATCACCTACATATTATAATTATAGCAGACTCCCGTACAGCGCGGGGGATATATTCTGCGTTAAAGGAAATCACATATTATTTATACAGTTTAAATAATACGCAATTTAAATAAATATAATTTGAATAATATCGCATATTATTTATAATATATTTATAGCTATTAATTTATTTGTAAATCGAAACTATTCGCTATTTGTCATTACATTATACGAATTCTCATTATAGGGGGCGCTCGTTATACAGGAATTTGCTGAATAATATTTTGAATTATTATTACAATCACGTTCTTCATTCATTGAAAGTAGCATTCTGTCAAATAGAAAGTGTTTGGATACAAGTAAATTTTTATTTATTGTTATTAATAGTCAAAATATATCGCGACTATATCAAACACGTGATAACATTGATACTTCTGTGTTTGAAGAGAGATAATTGCTAACGCATATATGCATCAACAGTCCACGTCCATAGTTATGGATGACGCATTTATGCATCCTTAGCATTAAATACTCACTTTTTAATTAACCCTTCTTTTGTGTTTTGGTCAGCAGATGATGCCAGTTTCCTTTTTATAAGAATAATAATTGATGGGCGAAAAAAGTCCTTCACATGCTGTCCATCCCTGCGGAGGGATCAGCCGGATTGTGGACGAAGGGGATCGACGGAAAGGTCCGACCTCATGATCACGATAAATATTTTCAAGGGGTGGGACTCGAGATTCGAACCCGGGTCCTCCAGAGTGGAAAACCGAAGCGTTTCCACGTAGCTAATCAAGCCGACTAAATGGGTCTTTATTTATAAATCTTACTTATTTTTTTATACATATAAGCCATATTTTGAGGGGCCCTACGTAAAATATTCCAATCGGTCCCCGCACTAACTACATCCGCACTGTTTATATAGTAAATAACGTTTTATTCTGAAGGATTTTCTAATAACGGATTCATATATCTAAACGATCCCTAGTGACAAAAGAAGGAAAGTAATCTTAATCTGTTTTTTATAAACATTTTATCTAATTCTTAACTTACAATAATTTATGTGTGAAATTTTAAATTGCATCAAAAATTATATTGGAATTCCAATATTCAATAGAATCCGGCCATCTAACAGTTTGATAGTATATTTGATTGTCGGCTAAAATGGCAGCCTCAAAATCTTTGGTTTTCATGTAAAGAATCCTGAAGTGAATCAGGTTCCCTTACCTTAACCATTAATCAGAGACCTCAAAGATCGGCTTGTTAATCTTTTCTCACTGATATCTGCGTATGGTAGCCATTTAATTGTCATTCCATTACTACTATGGAATGTGGCGGTAAAAATCATCTACTTAAATAAAAAATGTGTTTACAAGATTTAAAAAAGACATCCAGCTATTCACTTAGCACATTCAGATACTCTTTTAATCTTCCAAATTATTTTTTCAGGATAAAGTATGCTACTGTACTGTTGAATATATATTATGACAAAATTATAATCTCCACCTGCCATATGGAGAACATACGAATATCAGTAAAACATTTAAACTTTCGATAAAGTTAATTATTTTTATATTGAAAGAATATGTATACACTGACCAAAAAAACTGGGTATTTACATCAATAATCGGTCAATGATAACTGATTTGTTTTTACTTTAATGGTCATTTACCATCATTCATGTGAATGCTGTAAACGTCCATTAACATTGAGTAAATGTTAAATAGCTTCATAGGTTTGAAATTTATGGCAGACATTTCTTTAAAATACATGTAATATGACCAAATAGAATTTCTAGCTCATACATTTTTGCGTTTAGTTTTAAACATGAATTTTTTTATTCATTTTTCTTTTTATCGAAATTCGATAATGCCGCAAATATCAATACTTTAATGAATATTGAATTTCTCATTTGTAGTAATTATTGCATGGCGGTGATATGGTACTTGTTTGTATTGTGGTATTTTTATCGGAATTTATTCGATCACAATAAACTTTAATTAATTAGAAAGATTATAAAAATTTGAACTAGCGATAACCCGAATTAATTTTATTTCCACCAGGTTTCGCATGTTTTTACGACGTCATTGAACCAGAGCGGGAAAAGTCGTTAACTTTTAAAATAATTTGATAAAATTAGAATAGAATTGACCTCCATAACAGAAATAGAAGAAGTAGTATACAATTGTTAATGTACCTAAAAGAAATGTATTAATTAAAAGTAAGAAGGTAAGACACCCTTTTAATGACGTATTTTTGGTAAAATACATTCAGTAAATATTAGTTGAAATTATATTATTTAATTCTAATATTTAGCAAATTACCGATTTAATTAATTAGTTAAAAATTAAATTGTTTTAATTAATTGAAATTCAAATTTTCAAACTTTGTAAGGGATACTTAATTTAAATTGCCGAAATCCAACAGATAGGTATTAAGTACCGAACATTAATAATTAATTTACTTTATTTCCTGTTTCATCGTCGTATCTTTTTGTATAGACAGTGTAAACTCCAGCTGGTGTGGAATTACCCATTTTACATAATTATAATTCCATTTTTCCCAGAAATGTCTGTGCAGATTTCATTCTTTCACTATTACAAAGATTCATTTTTTTACAAAATTAAAGGTTCTTATTTTTTCCATTTGACTGTTAAGAATACAAGTTAGCATGGAATTCATACCGAAGAGGTCATTATTGACCAAAATACATATCAAAACCATGACTGATTGTATATTGTTTTAAGATTTTATAGATTAATTTTATATATTGATATTTAATAAATTGTTTAAACTGTTATGATAAAAAAAGTGTAGTGAAAAAGCAAATCTACAAAGAAAAAGCCTGTAAGAACTTTGTTATAATACACGCTACCTAAATACAAAGTTAAAAATTATATTTATTCTAAAAAACCAGTGAAGTTGATTACCCTTATTGACTGATATAATAGCTAAACCACTCTTCTAGGAGAAAATATATATAATATTTATCATAATTTTAGTTAGAGAGTATAATTACTATATTTATTTACATAATTCGTGGCATTGCATAATTCACACACCTGAATTTTTACTATGAAATTTAAAAAAATATCTTTATCCTCAAATATTTCACTCTTTAATATCATATTTTATAAATGATGAAATTAATAAGTACAGGTAGTCTTTGATTTACAATGATTCATATTTATAATGGTGATATAATCAGTAAATTATGTGATTGATCAATGCATTTCAATGGATTTGAATCCCAGACCTAATGGTCTGATATATAGAAATTATTCTTTTTTGTGTCTGGTTCTTGTTCTTATTGCAGTTTTCTGTTCTTTATGTTTGTTAAGATATAATGCCCTAGCATAATTTAGTTATGAAAAATCCATAAATTTTGGGCACTTCTGACCAAATCCAACTTATGACAACAGGGTTTGAACCAAACCCTATCATAAGTCAAGGTTAATATATTGTTATGTTGACATTTAAAAATTTTTACTACCTAAAAATTCTTATATTAATAAGAATAGCCTTAGAATTTCCTTTAATTAAATATAAATAACAACCAATTACAATTTCTATTTTTATTTACTAGTAACCCCTTATATGCTGCATTATGAACTTCAAACTGACATAGTAGTTAGTCCTAATTATTTATAAATTTATATATTATTGCATTAGAGGTATTTTTTCATCATAAGACAAGTATTATCATTAGAACCCTCAATCTATACAGTTTGATTGTTGATCAAACTACATAAATTCAGAATATTTTATCTGATTTACCTGATTATACTTTATATGGAGCCAAAAATTTGTCAAAAATCATTGTATATTTTCCTATGAAAAACTACAAAAATAAAATACAGAAAATTTGGAATACAATGAAATTGACAAAATTATTATATAAAAAATTTCTTTTGATATGCTGTAAGTCTACCCTTAAAATTTCATAATAATACATTAATTATTTTGGCCCTAGTGGTATCTTCAAGTTAATAAGCCAAGCTGATAAGTCACATGCTTTTTCTACATCACTTCTACTAATTGTACTTCAAAAAGAAAACAATACTTAAAACAGGCATATAAAATTTAAAATAAGTCAAACATCAATAAACTGTACAAAAATTGTTCATTTTATTAGAACTTTAATTATTCTATTATTCTAGACGCCATTGTGTTGTCATGAAGGCTGATTTCTAATGACATTTTATGTAAAAAAGTCAATAAAATTTGGTTTCTAACTGTGCAGCAGTTCAACAACATGGGTTAAAAATTAGATATCATGGACAGCAATAGCATAATATGATGTCCATGGTATATAGAGGAGTGTATCTGAGGATGTGAATGGAGTCCATAGTGTTAATCATCCCCTAAAATTCCATCTTCACGTAATGACCTGAAGTGATATAGCTCTGTTAGAAAATTATGTAGTCAAAATACTACACTTTTTCTAATGAATGGATGGAATATTTAGGATACAAAATTATGGTAAAAACATGCATAAATTATGTGAGTAAATACAGTACAATTTCAAATAACATAAAGTGTGACGTTTCTATGGAGAAATATATCATAAAAAGAATAATCATAACATACAAAATTACTATATTTTATTATATAGTCAAGCTGATTAAATAATTAGCTTTGATATTTTCAACCAAAATCTTTCAGGGATGTTGGAAGGACTTGTTGACAGATTGAATTAATCTGTCAACTACTTTATCCAATATTCTTTAACTGTGTGTAATATATGTGAGATATAAAATATGAATTTTTAACCACTAAATAGATTAAATCAAGCAATTCTTTGAATTCATTAGGATTAACAATTAGTGTTTTGCAAAACATTATGTGAGATTATAATTCTAATATCATAAAGTATTCATCCTCAAAAAGGTTTTCAATAATCTGTAGTAAAATGTAAGAAAAACAATTTAATGAATTTTCATAAAACTGAAATTTAACTTTTTGGATGGTAAGGCTAACAAAATAGAATACAGGTAGGCCTCAATTAGTGCGAATAATGGGTCCCACGAACTTCTCGCACTATTTGAAGTCGCACTAATCAAAGTATTAACTATATGTAAAATATGGTAATTAGTTCTTGCTTTGTGAGTTCCGGCCATTAGCCAACCTCACGATGAAAAACTATAATACTGACTGTACAAGAAATTGGCCATTATCCAATTTCATGATGAATAACCACAATACTAACTTTTTAAGAAATATTTATTTTCATATTTTTTACATCATTGTTCATCATCTTTAATAAGTTACCAGGATTGTGTCTCAAACCATCATCAAATCAACTGCCAAATCGAAACCAAAATAGCGAATTGAAAGTGGAAGTTGAACGCCGCCTGGCCATCAATTCTAGGTTGAGAATTGAGTGGATAGTCCGATTTGCGATTATTGAATCAGTAAATTAGTTCCAGATAGAACTAGTTAGCTAAGTTAATGAACCAATGAGAAATTTTTAGTTTTCTATTTGTTTACTAGCAAAACATGACAGCAAAAGATGATAAAAACAAATTATTTTTCACAAGTTTTATTTTAAATAAAGAAATCAGGTAATAAACAAAACAAAATAAATAATAAAGGTAGCACAGCAATATAATAGGCAAATAAATTTGTAAAGATATCCTTCCGATAGCACAGCAATATAATGGGCAAATAATTTTGTAAAGATATCCTTATTTAAAAATGGCACAGCGATATAATAGGCAAATAATTTTGTAATGATATCTTTATTTAAAAAAATTTAACAAAAAACAATATAATAGGCAAATAATTTTGTAAAGATATCCTTATTTAAAAAAGGCAAATAATAGTTAATGGCAAAAAAGCCCATATCTGGTGCTTCATCCTTTTAAAGCCAAAGTTTTCTTGGACTGCTCCTCGTCCAGTTTAAACTTTAAATATATAAATACTTTTCTGACTAGCACTTTTCACAGTAAAGATTAAACATATATTTGTTAATACAAATGTACAAACGTTTTCGGTGTTCTTACACCCTCTTTAGGTACATTCTACTTACAACCGTTTCGAATCTATAGAACTACATACAGTTGGCATAACAACCAATATTCTTAGAACGTACACTATCAGATACAAAAATTGTATTTGATAGTGTACGTTCTAAGAATATTGGTTGTTATGCCAACTGTATGTAGTTCTATAGATTCGAAACGGTTGTAAGTAGAATGTACCTGAATGCGAATTGTAAGCGTAGACCAGTCTTACTAACAAAAGGTCTGTCCCCCTTTTATGATGCCAATTAACAAATTAATGTTAATTTTCGGTGAGTAAAACCAGACGAGGAGCAGTCCAAGAACAGTCACTTGACTTTGAAGGGGTGAAACATTAGAAAGATGGGTTTCTTGCCGTTAGCTATTTAACATTACTATATTCAGCTTTGTTATCGTATACATACAGTATGTTACAGAATTTTCTTTTAAAAAGTATCAAAATGGGTAAAAGGAAGAACACTTTTGATGATAAAACAGGAAACAAAAAAAAAAACGAGGTTAGTGATTACGCTGGAGCAAAAAATGGATGCGATTGAGCGACATAAAAGTGGCGCTCAATTTCCACTTTTGATTTGCTCTTTTGGTTTCAATTTAGCAATTGGTTTGATTATGGTATGAGACCCAATTCCTGGTAAATTATTAATTTAGATGATGAACAATGATGTAAAATATGAAAATAAATATTTCTTAAACAGTTAATATTGTGGTTATTCATTGTGAGGTTGGCTAATGGCCAGAATCTCGCAAAGTAACAACCAATTACCGTATTTTACATATAGTTAATACTTTGAATAGTGTGAGAAATTCGTGGAACCCATTATTCGCACTAATCGAGGCCTATCTGTTTATACAATTGGCATAGCAACCAATTAATTGGGTCATTCGACCAGTTTGGGATCAGAATCGTTTTATAAGTCGGCTTCCTGTATACGTTTGTTTTGATTCTTCCCTCTTTCAAGTGTAATTGTAGGTCTAGGTAGTGTATGTTCGAATTACTCATCTGGTCTTTCTTTAGTTTAAGGCCATACTGCTCAAGAGTGAATTCCTCAGCCATCTCATCCACCTTTTCGTTGTTCGTCCAGATTACTAGCACATCGTCTACATACCTTACGTATAATTTCATAAACAGCTGAAACTTATAAAGTCTTTGATCCTCCACCATCCTTAGGATAATCTTGGCCAGGGTGCCCACTATTGGGCTACCTGTCAGCACCCCTAGTAATTGCTTATAAATTCTTTCTCCAAAAGTGTAATACAAATTATAGCATATTAAATGCACTATTTCACGTAGCAGCTTTGGGTTACTTTGCTCTTGCGGTATATTTTCTATAAGAAATCTATAAAAATGGAGGCATACTGGTTCTAGTTGCAATGAAGGATAGAGGGCTGCATAATCATACGTAACTAAAATATCTTCCTTAGATGTTTGTAAAACATTAAGCCTGTCTAGTACCGCCGTTGCAATTTTAGTTGAGTTGTCTGTTTCTCCTAATATTTTATTACACCAATCTGCTATAGTTTTCTCAAGATGGTACGTTGGTGCTAACCTTTTCTCTACTATTGGTCTAAACTCTATAGGCGTTTTATGTGCTTTAATAAAAGCAAAAAGCCTCGGACATTCTGGCACCTCTTGTCTACAGACCTTCCATATCCGTGGAAAATGCAGATGTTTGAGTATTCTATCTACTTTTGCCGCCAGTTTCACAGTTGGGTCTTGTCTTAGTTCTACAGCCTTATTATCGCTAATGTATTTGTGTAGGAAGCCCTCATATACATCTTTGTCCATTAGGACTATCTTCTTTGTCTTGTCCTCTCTAGTCAACCTGTAATTTTTTCCACCATCCATTTTAATGTTCTTTTAACATTCAGACTATCTTGTTTCACCTCCATAGTTTTTAGTGAGCTTACTTTCTTGTTTTTTTGCCTTTAAAACTATGAAGAAAATAAGAGTGGAGGAGACCCTAACGTTTCTAAGGGAATGCAAGTTTAATGAGGTGCTTTCAACTTCAATTTTTAAAATCAAATTGCCAATTAAATCTAAAGCGGTATTATACAGGACTAAGCAGATTTGCTTGAAGGTAGTGATAACGGATGCAAAAAGGAAATTCCATAAATTAAGGAAACTATATCATGACTACCGTAATAAGTGTGAGCAGGCTAATGATAGTGTCACTATAACTACAGATATACGTCTGGTTTATGAATGTTATTTTTTCCACGTAAAATTGATTCGAATAATTTAAAAAAATAATAAATGAGTATAATGAAGGGCGTTATCGAAATGCCACATAAATGTTATAAAAGGAAGTCATTTTTATAACTGAAAGAATGGTTAACCTGAAAGAAACCCTTAGAATAAAGTAGATAAAACACAGCCCATTAGCAAGTATATATTTTTATTTTAGCATAACATTTTCGGACTATAATAGTCCTTCATCAGTGCTACTAATTAGTAGCACTGATAAGGGACTATTATAGTCCGAAAATGTTATGCTAAAATAAAAATATATACTTGCTAATGGGCTGTGTTTTATCTGCTTTAGTATTAAGCAAGTAGTTTCTATAATTTTTGAAACCCTTAGAAAACGATATATTAGGAAGCTTAGATGGGTATTGAAACAACAACTTGCGTATAAGAAGAGGAGTAAATATGAACTCGACAATGTACTGACTGTTATAAGAGATATACAGATTCCATCTTATGCAAAGAATATACTTGAGAAAGGCCCATCTTATGCTGTGTTAAAGCTACTTCAATAAAGTTCCAAACTAAAGCACACTAAGCAGTGAAAAATAACTTAATTTATTGTAGAAAACAAAAGCACTTTCGGTATTATCAATATCATCATCAGTTGTACATTCGAATACATAAAATAGAACAAAGGAACATTCTTTAAATTTAATAAATAAAAATAAATAAATAAAAGAAGCCAAAAAAATTTTGGCTTCTTTTATTTATTTATTTATTTCCATTTATTTTATATCAATATTGTTTAATGTTAAATTTAAAGAATGTTCCTTTGTTCTATTTTATGTATTCGAATGTACAACTGATGATGGTATTGATAATACCGAAAGTGCTTTTGTTTTCTACAATAAATTAAGTTATTTTTCACTGCTTAGTGTTCTTTAGTTTGGAACTTTATTACAGAAATTAAAGCAGTTTAACAGTTAATCTTTATGCATACATCAGTTTCTGAAGATATTCCAGTTGATAAAGGACCAAAGCGAATTGGAGAAAGAAAACCTGAGATGTTCCTTTTTAAGGCAAAAAACTCACTAAAAACTATGGAGGTGAAACAAGATAGTCTGAATGTTTAAAGAATGTTAAAATGGATGGAGGAAAGAAATTACACGTTGACTAGAAAGAGCAACACAAAGAAGATAGTCCTAATGGACAACAATGTATATTAGGGCTTCCTACACAAATACATTACCGATACTAAGGCTGTAGAACTAAGACAAGACCCAACTATGAAGAACCTAGCAGAGTGTGGCAATCATTTCCATATAATGCAATGTCCACATGTGGAATATTAAACAAAATATGCGAAAATCTGATCAGTTTCCATTCATTCATTACTGTAAGAATGAGAACTTTGGGTTTGGTTGTATGAATCACCCTGTATTTTATATTTACATAATAAATATAAAAAAAATTATATTTTCTAACTACAGGTATTATCATCTATTATCTAAAAATATATAAGCTCAAGTAATTCCCCCTTCCCCTAATTTTTTATTGACTGAATTATATGGTTATGGAAAATTATTCAAATTTTATTGTAAATCTACGATAAAAATCCTGTAAAAGCCCAGTTATAAGGCAAAGTTCATTTAAATTATTAACAGTAAATAAAATAAAAAGTGCTTCAATTATTAGAAGTTGAAATATAATAATCTGTATTTGTTATCTTACAGTTTTGATATTCTAAGGCAGGGCTGCCCAACCAGTCGATCTCGACAAACTTTTTAGTCGATCGCAAACCTCCAACCATCCTTCCATCAACTCGCTTGTTAAACTTCCACTTTACAATACATAGTAAAGGTGGTCTGTGTTCTTGTTGAAACAAGAAAAATGAGGTTATCCCTATGTGTTTTCGTTTTTTATGTCTTTGTTCTTTGTGTCTTTTATTATTTATTAAATAATAGTAGATCAGAGCAATCAGTAGAATATAATAATATATCAAAAACAGTAAATGAAGATTATTTTGATGAATGAGCAAAAGTTTGTTGGACAAATGCATTTACAGATTCAAATGTCGTTTCTTTCTTTATTATATTACTCAGGTCCAGACAACAGTATATCGCTGTTCCAGACTAAAAGGGTTAATACATACTTAAAATACCGCTTAAACTCTTCTAATAAGTTTAAAAAATAATAGCATAAAAAGGAAGCATTAACTCAACTGCAGTAAGTGCTATTATTTTTTAAACTTAAAAGGGTTAAATTTATTAAAAAATAAACTTATTCAATTATTTAATTTTTTTTTCTTTTAACCATAAATATATGCGTAAAAAAAAAAGAAAATTAAAACTTATCATTAGCATGATGAATGGGAATATGATTTCTTTTTTCCATGGTTAATGCAAATGCTCTTGTCTAATATGTTAATTCAGTTGTTGTATTCCAGAAAGGGAAATATCAAAAGACATTTTCAAACAATGCTCTCCAATTATGAAAATTAATATCTGAAAGACTCCGAAATAAGCAGAGCAAAAATTATAGATTTAAAATCGAACTTATATTCACAACAAAATATGTTGGTAAAAATTTTAAAATTATCTCTTTCATCATATAATCCAAGTTTTGAATCAATAGCAAAATCTAAAAATACCAAATATTGCAGCAAAATTTTGTTTATGTACCCAGGTAATCGTAAATGTTTTCATATTTTCATGTTATGAAGAATTGTTTATTTTACTTAATAAAGTTTAAAATATATAGATGATATTGCTATTTTTGTACTTTTATTCTCTGGATATCGATAGATCGCTATATCGCTCCACTGAAAAAAATATCTCACGGTCATAAAACGGTTGGGCAGCCCTGTTCTAAGGGCATGTTGATATATGATTAAATTTTTTTTTTTAAAATTATTTTTAATAATTATCAGTCAAAATTTAAAATAGCATTTTACTAGTTTAAAGAAGTTAATGCATTCAAATTTTCTCCAATGATAAACATTTATTTTGTAAATTAGGTGCAGTGTAGAATTTCCATTGTTTATTAAATGTTAAAATAATGTATAGCTAATATTTTATTTTCTGTTTTAGATTCTATATAATGTGAAATATTATTTATAATTTTATTTTTAATAAACATGTTCTGTACAAATATGCACTGTTTAAAAAAAAGTGTTGACAAATGGCATTATTAAGGATCACTGTATAAAGTAAGCCTGGCAATTTCCGATATTTATAATGAATCTTTGATGGTTTATAAATTGATATTTGCTAATAAATGAGGAAATACCAATGATGATTGTTATTAATACTGTTGTGAACTGTTTACATTTGGGAAATTCCATTCAGCTGTTCATTGTAGTTTTTGCTTTGGATTATTATTATTTGGACAACTGAATGGAAATATGGAATTTTGTTTTTGTTTAGTAAATAAGGTTGATTTTTGTATATATTATATAGAATATTATTACTAATTTGTCTTGATGTGTATATTGGCTATTTTTTGTTATTTCAATTCCTCACAAGGGACAATTTGTCTACAGTGCTAAATAAAATACAAAATAAATAAAACAATGATTATTATGCATTTATCTGGTTCACAAGATTTGCACTTCTGATAATAATTGAGTGATGTATTTCCCATTTCATTAACTGTGGTGAAATTTTGCATGGTTTATTTTGATTTTGCTTTCTTATATCTGGTCTTATTATTTGAATATCTTGTATTCTGTAAATAGTGATTGCTTTTATAAAAATGATGACTATTATTGCTATTTCTAACTGATATATGCAATGATTGTTTCTTCAAATTAAACAATGAAAAGTTTATTTTGAAATCAATCATAAAAATTCAAATAATTTTAAAATTTAAAATAATTCATTAAAAAAATGAAATACAGCAACATTTTGTATTTTTTTTTTTTTTTTTAAAAAATGAATTGTTTTTACGATGTAATATAAAAATGAACATTACCGTATATATTGTACCATTTGATTGTCAGTCATATCAGATTGCATGTATTGTCAGTTTCCAAATGATGGGAATTTTACAAATCATTGTCAATACTTGTGTTGTAACTAAGATAAAGTTTGGGGAAGCTTGGGCTACCTGAATTTTTTTCAATAAAAATTATTAACAAATTATATTTTAAAGCTGAATAATTGCTAATCGGTGCAATTGTGGTGTTAATGAACTATTTGCAACTTGGTTTCATCATGCAACATTTGCCTGGACCAAAATGTGCCAAATACAATGTTTATGAAAATAAAAACAATATGTGAAAAGCACTTGTAAAATGTAAACAGCATTAACAAATAATAAACAATAAAAACAGAATTATCATTCACCTTTTATAGTACTGCATGGCATCCATCATTTTAGATCACACCAAATTGTCCAGTTTTAGAATGCTGGAACTTTTAGATGATGATGTCAATATCTTAGGCAGGACAGCAGTACATTACTATGGGGATGGGTAACAAAATTGATTATACATTATAGTGAAAATATACTAAATGAATGTGTATTAAGTGGGGTATACATGTATTTATATTTTGTTTCACACATTAAAAAAAATGAATTATGTTTTTACGATGTAATATAAAAATGAACATTACCTTATATATTGTACCATTTGGTTATCATGCTCTCTTAGAAAATGTTTTGTACTCTTACAAACATTTTCTAAGAGAGCATGATAAACCCAAATAAAACCATAGTAACTAACAACAGCAATAATTTGGTCAACAGATGTAAATGTAAAAATTTAATCCATAAAAATGGTATAAAAGTGCATAATTTGTGCAAAAAGTTGAAATATGCTAAAAAAACTTAATATTGAATGAAAACAATATTCAATAAAAAGACATAAAAGCTATACTAATAAAAAGTCTTTTTTAAAAATTTTAAAAGATTAAAAAGAGAATCATTAAAATGCTTCAAAACATTCAGTAAAATAAGGGAATTGATTAAAAAATGTTTTCATGGATAAGTGCCATGTTTCAAGGATTAGAGATTAGTTGGTCTTTATCTATCAAGATATATCAATTTGTAACCTATGATTGTGCTATTTGTAGAGGAAGCATATCTCATCTCTCTTTCTACTGGTGATTGATTCATAATGCTGGACTACTGATTTGATTCCATGTAATGGAGCTTGTTATATATTAGTAATCAGATGACTGTTCTCATAATTATTATTACTTCCAATTAAACAAAAACTTCAAATCAATAAAAAAAGGAATAGATATCCTTCAGCGATTTCTGTTTTGCTATCTGTGTGACAGCATTATTTTGCATTGTTCAATAACTAACTGAAAAAGCTCAAGGATGGAGCTCAAGCTTATTTGCAAAAAGTTTAAGCTTGAATTGTGTGTTTATTTAAGAAAAGCTCAACCTTCACTGATTGAGCTGACTCAGCCCAGCAACTCTAGTCAGTATATTATGACAGGTTAACAATACATTAATAGCAGTAATGAGTAGGAAAATTGATAGTATGTTAGAGTGAAAATGTGTTAAGGGAGTGTACATTAGCAGAGTATACTTAATATTCTTATTTAGGAATTACCCAAACATGTTTCTCATCAAATGAAGATTACTGAGTATCTGTTGTTCTACATCAGGGATGCACAAACTGCGGCCATCTGATGACTTGTTGGTGGTCCGCCTCACCTTGTATTATATTAACAAGTCACACAATCAACAAAATACTGTTTGTAGTTTTGAACAATGCATTTTCAAATAATCTTTTTCTGAAGAGAAATTATATTTACAATGTTCGATAATAATGTTTTTAAACAATAATGAAAAAATTATAATCATATTTTTAATAATAAACATTTTTTTTATTTCTACTGTATTTGTATGTGTGAAATAGTTAATTTTAAAACGATGTATACTCACACAAGATAACACTGCTGCTTAATTAATGAAAATTCAGAATTAATTTTGTGTTTGGCTACTACAAATATCAAACCCATTATGAAAAAATATTGTTAAATCAATGCAATACCAAGCATCCTATTAAAAAATCTTTGTTTAATTTTTATTACGTTTCTTTATAACGTAATTAATAAACATGATATGATATATAACTTTGGTGGTTTTTTTTTTGTGGCCCTCCTATAAGTAACGATGAATCCATGCAGCCCTTGGTCTTAATAAGTCTGTTCACCCCTGTTTTACATTAACAGTTTATAAATACTGTATAAAATATTTTTTAATACTTTTTTCAGGTGTTTGGATTTATGTGTACATTGGTTTGCATGTTTCTGAGTGTACTTCGTTGTTGTGGGCAAGCAGATAATAAAGTTCTTTGTGGAGATAATAAACCACCTGAAAACATAATGATGTCAACAATTGAAAGCAGGTACAGTATTAATGTAAAGCTTCAGATTACTTATAGCTTATCTCTGCTATGATATCTTTTACTTTCACTTGTTTATTTATTTATTTATTATAATAAAAAAATATATGCAATATAATATATATTCTTAAATAAAAGTAAACAATAAGCCAAATAAGTAAGATAAATCATTTATTCAGAAATGTTTTTGGCTATCTATGTAGCCTGTTTCAGTTGAAATATAGACCAAAGAAGCTTCTCTCCATCCTTTCTCATTGGGCCAAAACAGGAACCAATCCGTGACCAGTTCCTAACATCAACAAAACTGCAGGTAGAAGGTTATTTTTCCATACACATTTATGAGAAAACCCGACAAACCATTTCTAAAAACAACATATACTATATAGTATTATATTTTTGTACAGTTTATGAAAATTATTGTCCAGCAACATGGTATTAGACAGGAGAAAATAAACTAAGCACTATGTAGCAGAAATACATTTATTTATTTACAATTTGAAACGCTTTCAACCATATAAATAAAATAAAAACTAACTTGCTTTTTCTCAAACACCAAGATTTAAAATCGTTCAAATATTATTATTAATTTAATAATGATATCAAATGTCATCTTCAATAACGTGTCATAAATATCCAATGAGTAGGAAGGTAATGTAAATGGACAGAGCCGTAAGTAGGGTATGCAGCGCCCGTGGCAAGGGTCAAATTTGCGTCCCCCATTTTTTTCATTTAAAGATAATAATGCTGAAACTGAATTATCTCCATCAAAATGAGATGTTTTGAATCTGCTGTAAGATATTTGTTTGAATCAGCAAATAGATTTGTACAAATCTCTTTTTATTACTTTTCTTTAGGCCTTTTCATGAATTTTCACTGAAGAGGCAGAAACTTAATGAGTAATTGTAAACTTTTACTTTATCAATAAAAATAGCGCCCCTTCATGACCTGGCGCCTTTGTTTGGGGTACAACTTGTCCGCTCTTACCCATGATTACCTCTTCTAAGAAATAAAATGAAAGAAAAACATAACGCTATGTCTGGAACGTTTATCGACAAAATTCATTTGCCCGCAAAGAACGGAAATCAATTAAAAAATTTGCACCCATAATCAAAAAACGACAAAATTCATTTGCCCGCAAAGAACGGAAATCAATTAAAAAATTTGCACCCATAATCAAACTGCGCCCGTAGCGAATGCCGCTCTCTCCACGCCCTAGTAACGGCCTGTCCTTGGAGGATAGTAGCCATGATGTACCACTACACGCTTTAGTTTCCTTGTAAGTCACATGATATTCGAGCTTAGTGTTGATTGGTTATCGTATACGACGAATCGTTTAAAATTCAGACAGTGACCGAAATAAAAATCTTTTCGCTTCATTGTCGTGTAGCAGTCACACTACACGATTTTCACCCGATTATTACGTATCCAATTTCGTACGTTGAAATTATATAAAAATCGGATATGTGATACCGGCCTAATAGATAGTGCCGAACTTACGATTTTGGTGATCTTGAGTTAGGTTGTTTTGGAGGCCTTACTTATAAATGAGGGAAGAAAATGATGGACTAATTCACCCATAATTAAATAAATATATTCTACACGAGATTCGTGATATAGACCATTTAAAAATTTCGGTAAATGTATCGATTGGCCATAAAGATATTTTAACATAAGATTACATAGAATTTTTCGATTGAATAAAACATGGACAAGCTCAGATTTTTCATATAAAACGTTAAAAATGGTGTCATTGGAATAACTGGAATGTTTTTATAGTGCTTCATATTAGTTTGTACATAAAATTTATCTGATAATTTTATTAATGGTCATCGTATGAGTGCCAAAAATAATTACTGTAGCTGAAAACAATATGGCTACTATTTTATCGGGTTCTTTTATTTTATAAAGATTATTAAGTTATTACGTTAATATATTGAATGTTTTATAAAATATTCAATAACCAAGGTACTATTCCATAAAATAATACTCAAGATATTATTCCACAAGCAGGTCCACACACAAGGTATTATTCTATAAGCAGGTTCTATATCTAAATATAGAAAATTATTATTCAAAAAATTTTTATAACTAAAATAATTTAGCAAAAAATTAAATTTATAATTTTAATTTTAATTAATTTACAGTCGAATACCTTTTATCCCGCAGATTTATTTTTAAATTTAAATTTAAATCCGGCATATTCGAATTTTCTAAAATAGAATCTTGTTATATTTTTAGAATAAGATGACTAAAAAGGAAGAAAAATGAATTATTTTAAGTGGTTATGACACCATGCCTAACGCTATGACTATATACATTATTATGTTGATCTGTTTCGTTCACCAAAGCAACATTTCGGATTCGTCCATCTTTCAGAAATATCCAATTCCATTCTAAAAAAATTACGAGCCATTGCATCTT
Organism: Olivierus martensii; assembly: GCA_000484575.1. Taxonomy (NCBI): domain Eukaryota; kingdom Metazoa; phylum Arthropoda; class Arachnida; order Scorpiones; family Buthidae; genus Olivierus; species Olivierus martensii. The sequence continues at coordinate 150,830 of AYEL01076992.1, forward strand.
AGTAGTTCCAAAGCAAAACATAACATTAAGATGGGAGAACGATTGGTTAAGTGGAGAAAACAGCAAAAAGTAGACTGAATTTTTTGTCTTTCGTCGTCACTTCCACGTAGTGGAAAAACCAGTAGTCAATAGCACCATAGCTTTCGATGCAATAGTGCAATTTCACCATGCAAACAGTAGTACAGTATCCAAGTTATACGATTTGGGAATCTAATTATCTCTCAGTTGCCCGTAAAAAAATCGGAAGCGCCGACATTCTTATGTCCTATTACATTTTTAAATGGATAATTTTCGTTTTTCCGATCTTTAAAAACCGTGATTTTTCTTAATTGAAGACCAATATTATCCAGTAAAGAATTTCTATTAAAGTCAGCATTCCGGAAAATCTTATCCGCAAATTGCATGTAAGCGTTCATTTCGTGCAACAGATAATTATGCAAATTTTTGCCTAGATTATATAATGTATAATCGATGACCAGTTCCAAAGTGCACACTTTTCTAATGGATGCAAAATTATCCAATTCAATCTTTAATCTCTCTGGATTTACAATATGTGTTGGCATTTTTCTCCAAGTTATCACATCTTAAACTACTTTCGGAAATTTTTACATCCGAGTCTCTGTAAATGATGGCATCGAAGTAAACTCGATTTTTAATATAGTTGAAGGCGAGTTCTATATTATATATCCTTTCGTTCGATACGATGATGCTCTGGAAGATTCCTCTATTGAAATATCCTATTACTGAAGATCCAGTTAGTGCATCACTGTTTAACCGAAAAAGTAGTTTTAATTGACTTTAAAAATTCTTCAGGGTGAAAATAATTTGCATAATTATAAATTTTACATTTTTAAGACATCATTTCCAATATTTACAAGAAAAACATTTAAAACAGCTGACATATTGTCTTTCTGAACTGCGTTGAAAAACTGAGTCAGCCTTGTCTGCGTGTCTTTTTGCCTCAGATCTATTAAAATCACGGCATAAGGAGCAAATGCGCAGGAAGTTAAGGCACCTAAATTTGAGGCTGCGTTCAAGCATAGGGTCACATTCTTCTGTAGAGCCTGCGGACGATATGAACAGATTTTGGTATACCTGCGGTCTATGGAATGAGCAAGGATAGGTAATGAGACTTTTCCGGCAAAACGATACAGTGACTACATTTGGTAACAACTTCTTTATTAGAGCGTTTACATTAGTAAAAGTATTTTCGCCGCTCAGCGGGAGTCCGCGAATAAGCGCGAAAGCTCCTTGAAAATCGATTTTGTGGTTACAAATAAATTTTCGCGAATAGTTGAATCCACGAATAACGAGAATCGAATATGATGAAACTGACGGAATCAAAAACATTATTCTTTAATAATTATATTACTGTTTATCTGAAGATCTGTTAATGTTAACTTCTTACTTCTAATCAAATTAATCGAATCTGATTATGAATTTAAACGACTCTTTTTATAAAACGTTTTTCTGCAATATATTAATAATGCCATTAATAATTGAATAATTAATATGTAAAAACAATAAATTCTAAAAAGTAATTTCTATAATTATAAATATGAAATAAACTTTTTTCCTGTTTGAATACATTTGAACTTGTGACCCACTAGCTATCCGAGCCAAGAATGATCAGAGCGTATAGGTGACCGAACTGTAATGCGCCTGCGTAGTTAGAAGTGGTGTGATCACATGTTGCTGTTTATTTTACCATCGCTATGGCAATGTATGTGCAGCATCTTCTATCCTCTCTTATTCCTGCAGAATGTTTGAAAAATCTTTCTTCGGGCGATATTTCAAATGGTCTGTATTTTTATGATAGCTATATTAAAAATAATAATCTTAAAAAAATCATAATATACTCTATATTTAATATACAGTAGTTAATACAGTATAAGAAAATGAATTATATAATTCAGATAAATAAAGATAAATCTTTGTTTATCTTTATTTTAGAATAGTATTTATAATCTTAATTTTACAATGAATATAAATTCTTTAATATATATTGAAGGAAATAAATGAACTTATTAAATAATTAAGATTTCCTTAACGCATTTTATGCGATAATTTTTATTTATATAAAATAGCATAGCAACGTATGGGGGATGGGCACCCAGGACATAAAATTAAATGGGCCCCTTACTCCATTTAATTTTAATAATAAATTAAAGGTTTAATTAATGAGTTTTTTATTTTTTTAATTTATCAAGTTTAATTTCATATTTTTTATAAAACTGACTTGGTCATTAATATCCAAAAACGTAACTTGATACTAATAAATTCTATTACAGTATCTGTGTTGCAATTCTAGCACCCATTTGAGCCCTATTTCATATAGACAGGATTTTCTTGGACAAAGCTAGTAGTACTTATCCCCACTGTATGTGTATATGATGCATAATAATACTATACCATTTATTTTAGGATAAAAATACAGGCAATCCGTGATTTACATAAATCCAACACGTGTAGATCCATACTTATGTAGGATTATGTAGGATTATTTTTAGATAATGACCAGGTTTGAATTTGGACTTTTCCAGAAAAACTGGAAGTGTGGGACTTGGAATTGAATCTGGATCCTCCAAGATGGTAAGTGACCACTTTACCATGCAATTTATGCATGGTAAAGCAGCTTTTATGCAATTTATGCACACTTATTCTTTAATATAAATTTTTTTATTGTTATATCATTGTGACACACTAATACCATATAATGTACGCTCCAACATATGTATGTTTTGATGTACATAGGATTTCGCCGAACAAACTACCTATGTAAATTGGGGTCTTCCTGTTTTTCAATGTTAAGAAACTTATGATTAAAAATATTCTAAACAAATATATTTATTTTTGAAGGAATGAATTTGATGAGATACCATTGTCTACATAACTTATTTGTAAATTAAGTTATATAACAAGGGTGGTCAAACTTCATGTCACTATGAGTCACATAGGAGAATCTCAAATACTCGAGAGCCACATTTTCTTTCTGGATCAATGAGAATAGCAGTATCAGTTTTTTGCATTTTCTTTCTGGATCAATGAGAACAGCATCAGTTTTTCGAGTAATTTTAATAATGATTTCAAAAATTGTTTATTTCAGATCATTTATTTTTTATAGATGCATCCTACTTTTTACAATAGATTAAGAAAAATAATATACCTGTAATTTGTTTAACTTAAATGAGTATTTTCTTTATATTTACTATTGCCTTTCATTGTATAGAGCCACATTGAAGGTATCAAAGAGCCACTTGTGGCTCTCGAGTTGCAGTTTGGCCACCCGTTATATAAATTTATGTCAAATTCAACAGTGCTGACTTTTAATTTTTATCATGGGCTAAGAATCATAACTTTTCATGAAAAATTACACAAAAATTAATGGTCATTTACAAATTTAAAAAAATCAACACAAATGAATGACAATTTGCTTTAATTATTATATAATTTAAAAGCAAAACTACAACTACAAATATTGCATATAATGACTTTTATTATATGAAAGCCATTATATGCAATATATGTAGTTCTAACTTGAAAATCAAGCTTTTATTTCACTTGATGATGGCCCTAATGAAAAGACAAGTAAAGGTATTTTTTACTTTATATATTTATTGTATATTTTGCAGTATTAAAGCTAGTATCTTAATTTTGTGCATTTTCTTTGTATCTTGTATATGCAATATATACAAGATATCTTGTATATGTTTATTTCTCTTATAAGTGTAAGTGTAGTTTGATGATTTCTTATTATCTAATTATAGGCAATCCTCAACTTAAGTGGATCATTCTACAGATCTTATGTTAGTTGGTATATGTATACAATGGCCAAATTTCAGCTCATGAGCCACATGCAGGTCTTTGGTACCTTCAATGTGGCTCCATACTATGAAAGTCAATAGTTAATATGGAGCCAGTACCTATTTAATTTTAAGTAATAATATATTTGTAATTTGTTCATTCATTGTAAAAAGTAGTATGCATCTATATAAAATAAAAGTATATGAAATATATAATAAACAATTTTTGAAACCATTAAGATAATAATACTCAAAAGCCCTTTAGCAGTCAAAAAATTTTATTCAGGAACATTTTCAATGCACTTGGCGTCTTCCTCAGCTTTGTGTTTACTGCAATCTCATTGAACTTTTATCATTGTTAAGATTACCCAAAAAACAATGTGACTGTCATTAATACAAAAAGAAACTGATTTCACCTGTCAAATATTTAAGATTCTTCTGTGGTTCATAGTGATATGAAATTTGGCATCCCTGATATATATCCTATACAATATTAAAATAATACCCTTATATAGTGTCACAAAGACATAACATTAAAAATAGTTATATTAAAGAATTAGCTCATAAGTTGCATGATAAAACAGTCATTTGCCATTTTAGAGGATCTGGATTCAATTATAAATTCCACATTTCAGTTTTTTTGAAGAAGTCTGAGACTCAGCTTGTTAATTAAATTAACCTAATAAACCATAAAACACAAGGATATATGATAAATGATGAAATTAAAAGAAAAATGCTTTTATTTCTGCATTATAGGTTTATTTATTACAATCAGTATATTTTTGTTTTTAATCAGAAAATCTTTACACAAGATCTATAATCTATATAAAAATAAGGAGATGTATATATAATTAATAATAAAATTACATTCTAGGCCTCTTTTTGTTTAGCCTTTTTTGTACATCTTAACATCGCAACGATTTAACAAATAAAATTTAAAAAATTAAAAACCCCATTAATACATTCAATAAATTTAAATTAAAAAAACCGAGGGTTTTTTAATTTAAATTTATTGAATGTATTAATGGGGTTTTTAATTTTTAAATTTTATTTGTTAGATCGTTGCGATGTTAAGATGTTAAAAAAAGGCTAAACAAAAAGAGGCCTTAGAATGTAATTTTATTATTAATCTATAATCTATGTTTCTCAAATCTGAATAAGACAGGAATTCTCTATAATAAAAACTGTATGTTGTTATTAATTAGCTAATAATATATTATTCTTTTCTTCCCTAAAGTGCTTGTTTTATTATCTATGTTTCTTTAATAGTAATAAAAAGTTTTTTTATTCTATTGCTGGATTTTTTTTACTTATCTAAAATAATAAAATGTCTATAATCTTAACTTCATCCATTTAATTAATTTTAAAAATGACAGATGTTCAAATCTCTGAGGAATTTTCCTAGTATATATTAACTATTTGATAGATTTTTATGAAATTCAATGAAATTGATAATGACTTTGATCACATATTTTAATCCCACATTTTTAATCATTTCAAAAAATACATAGTCAAATAATGAATACAGTCCTTATGCAGAATAACATATTGTACTTGTAATAATATTTATTATTACTATAGTATGTTATCATTAGATATTATCTAGTGTTTTCAAATAAATTAAAATCATTTAATCAATTAAAATTTTAATAATATTTTATGTATGTGTTTTATGGGCTTATTAGGTTAATTTTAGTTTTAATTTTCACATAAAAATTTTAAATACTTTTACTTTTTTGTATGATTTTTTTTTCAAAGATTAAAAAATTATATATACAGGTATTTCCAGACTTATGCAAATAATTGAGGCAGAAGAATTTTACATAACTTGGATTTTGCAGAAGTCAAAAAAATATTTTTTTTACAAAAATTCTGAAACAAAACTATTGAAATTAATAAAAAATAGTGATTGCATCTATACCAAGCTATGGTGTCATATTGCTCTCTGATTGAAAAAGAGATAGTAGTAAACTATTGTGATTGCATCTATACCAAGCTATGGTGTCATATTGCTCTCTGATTGAAAAAGAGATAGTGATGCATAGTACAATATTGTGCCAGTAATATAATTCTTAAGATTAACAAACAATACATCAAACATAAATAAAATAATATGATCTCTTAAATGTTGTAAACCAACATGTTTGAACTTGTATCTTGCAAAATACAATAAATTTTTATGCTACATACATCAAAAAAAGAAATAAATTTAGAAATTTTTTACTTAAGTTTGAATTTATGGAAGTCAGATATATGGATCAGATGTATATGCAAGTCAAAGAATACCTGTATATTCAGTGATCATAAGGAATTTTGCTTCTTCACTCTTTATTATTTGATACATCCAAATAAGCAATAATAATATTTTACTTGTGTTTTTAAATATAGAATAAAAATATTCTTAGCATTTCATAAAAAAATTAATTTTCATCATTAGAAATAAATTAAAAATCATACTTAATTTTTTACGGTAGTGAAAATTTTTAATGATTTTTTTAATAATAAGATGTTCAAAAAGTTTATTATTAAAGTATTTTTTATTAAAATTATTTGATAATTGTGATTTAAAATTTTCATTAATATTTAATTCTAGTGAATTTTTGTTTAGCCAAGAAAAAATTTTAAATAACATGATTAATTATTATAGTCGATTGTCTGAAAATTATTACATCCAAAATTCTTGGTTCTGGAATTGTAGCTGCTTCAACTCTAGGTAAGATATAAATTTAGCTTTATATTGATGGTAAAAATATATGATGAATTATTAAATTAAAATAATTTCATAGTCATATATTGAACAATTAAATACATTTTCAGAAATAGATCTACTGCATTTTAAGTTTTCTGTATAATTACAATTGCCATGTTTTGAATCCAAGTATTGAGAAACAATAAATCCAGTACAATCTTTAGGATCTGGAGCATCACAGATAACCTTGGTACCGTGTGTTAGAGACAGGGTTGCAGAGTTGGGAGTCGGAGAGTTGGAGGTTTTTGGGTGAAGTCGGAGTCAGAATTTTAAACTGTCAGGAGTCAGAGTCAGACCTTACAAATTTTAGGGAGTCAGAGTTGGATTTTTTTTAAAAAGGTAGAATCTGAGTTGGATTATTTGTTATCCGACTCTGCAATCCTGAGCCCTGCATATTATAAACACGAAAAGAGTAAACTTATTAAATAAGAGAGAAAACTGAAATATTCAGAATTAAAACAGATAAATAATTCTTAAGACTGGCATACATAACTAAGCAAATATCATTTTATGTTGTATAGAATATAAGAACGAAAAAGACCTTTGAATGCCTTTAATGTCATTTGTAGTTCATTTTATTAGATGATTGGGATGAACAAATAAAATATAAAAATAATTTTATTCATAATATATAATAGTTGTAATAACCAAATGACATTTGAATGCCTTTAATGTCATTTGTAGTTCATTTTATTAGATGATTGGCAAATAAAATATAAAAATAATTTTATTCATAATATATAATAGTTGTAATAACCAAATGACATTTCTGTAGACATTCCAATTATGCAAAAATGAGAATATATCCATACAAATGAAATCTTATGATTTCCTTATATAAAATAAAATATCAAAATAATCTATATGTTTTTAAATGTTATTTTCTTAATTCCATTTTAGAGAATCTTAGATATAATTAAAATTTATATTTCTTTTGTAGCACTTAATTTCTTCAATACAGCATTTTCTAATATTTCTTCATATTAAAATGTTAAAACATTTACTGTTTTGTGAAGAATTACATAAGAAGAAAGAAAAATCTTTGTATATGTAGCTCTTAACAAGTCATTAAAAATCATCAAATTTAAAAATAAGGATTTAAAGAAAAATGTTTGTATATGTAGCTCTTAACAAGTCATTAAAAATCATCAAATTTAAAAATAAGGATTTAAACTTGATGATTATACTCTCTTTAAATTATAGAAGTTTACAATGTTAGGTCAGGAATTCTGGGATCAAAATCACTAACCACTGTGTCTTGCATGTAGTAGTTTACTAACTACATGCAAGACACTTAAAGATTTTGAAGACTGAAGGATATTAAATAATCATCATGTTTTTCAAAGAGGAATCTTTATATGATAAATTAAAATATTAAATGCCAAAATACTTTTGCCTAGAATAGTTAAAGTTTAAGTTAACATGATAATCAATAAAATTAATAATAAGAAGTTAAATAAATAAATAAAAATCTATATTGAAATATCAATATTGGCCAAATGCAGTACTTCAATTTTATCATCTTTACAAACAACAAGCGTTAACTGGCAAACTTTTTATAATACTGAACATTTTCATTTATATAAATCCAAACAGTTAAAGTTGTTAAGATATCAAAAATTTATATTTGATAAAATTAAATTATTAAATTAATAATGCAATTTATAATTAACCAGTATTATTTAAAACTACTATTTAAATTAGAATTGTATTTAATCATGTTAATTTCCTAACTAAAAATAATTCTGGTTTAAATGGGAAAATAAAATAGATAGTATAATGAGTTCAAGTAGTTTGATGGTAAGAAAAATCACTTACTCAAAAACATAATTCAGGAAAAGTATTTTTAGTTTAACAAGTTATTCTTAGTTCCATTTCATTTAGATTTTAAGACATAGAACAAATGTGGGATTTAAACAATTCCATAATTCCAAACAATTGAATTTAAAATCACATTTTAACAATTATGCTTACATTAAATATATTTTTATATAAAATACTGTTTTATTATATTTTGTTAATCATATATAGATTAATACAAATAATTATATTATTAAAAGAATTGCTATTTACATATATTTTATATTAAATTAATTGTGCATACAATATCCTATAGTTATTTTTTGTTTTTAAATACCGTGTCCATAATGATGGAAGGTTTCAGTATATTATTATTTATGATCAGTGTTCCTTCTCTCTTTTTTGGATATTGAGAGCTTCAGCTGTTTTCACTTCTCTTATATTGTTTTTGCAGTTCTTACCATGTAAGGAGCAAAAATTAATATCTGCATTATAACATAACAAATGTAAAAAGATATTACTAAGTTTAAATAGCAGAGGAAAATTTCTTTGTATATAGCAAAAGAAAATTTTCAAATATTTCATGAAAAATTTGTTTTCTGATATCTTCTATATATGTTCTTGCAATTATAATAAATGCACTATAGGCTACAAAAAAAGGCATCACTAATCATAAGTTTGATATCATTGCTATATATGTATTAATAATAGTTCAAATATAAACATTATAAATGGAAATCACCTCAATTAATTACCTTAAGAATATTTTGTATACATGTAATAAAATATATTTTTAAAGGAAAAACACCAATTGTGTTTCTCATTAATAAATTAATGAATAATAAGTCAATTGATTGCCAATAAGGTTTTTTTATTTATAATATCAATTAATTTGTGTTTTATAATTTGGATAATAATTACTTGATATTTTATAATACTATTTTTTAGTAAAAATAGACAATAAAAAATATTTCTATTTATTCCAAATTTTCCAAATTAAGTGGTGTGCGCATATATAGGGTGAAGAAAAACTTTGTCGTAAAATTTTGTGTACTGATAGGGGACCTCGAAACAAGTCGAAAATATCCAATCAAACATGTGGTCTAAATGGCACGTTTTTTGAGTTATAACCCTTTAAAGCTAGCCAATCACCATTGAGTACACAAAGCATCGCGACATGTCGCATTGTCAAGGTGAATTGCATTGCATCGCTTTTCTACTTACTACTGGGTAATAAGAAGGCGAGCGACATAATGTGACATGTTTTGGCAACACAATGCACTGTACACAAGATTTTACAACAGTTTTTCTTCACCCTAATATATATATAGATTAATTTTTATTCTATATCAAATATAAATTTGTACTTAATCATTTAATATTGTTTTTTAAAAACATTTCTTTTAATATAGAAACAAATTATTTAATATTATACACAGGATGTTATTCTCAAGCACACATGAATTTGATGATGATTCCTAAAAAATAAGAATTTTGTCTTAACATTTACTCTACCTATATTTTATACCTGTATTGAAGTATATGCTTTTAAGTTTTAATTTGTTGAAGTTAATTTCTTTAATTTTTTATATATTCAATAAAAAAATATTATTGAAATATTTTAAGAAATGAATAAATAATTTTTTTGTTATTAAAAATTTATCAATTATCTTTTTCCAAAATATTTCAGTCAAAGTTCCTCAGATATTAAAACTGTACCATGCAAAAAGCAGTGAAGGAATAAGTTTTTATGGAGTACTTTTGGAATTAATTAGTATGACTGCAACCACATCATATAGTTTCAATAAAAAATTTCCATTCAGGTAAGTAAAATTTTGAAAGAATTTGTGTAATAATGTTTTTTAAATATATTATACATAGTTTTTAATTTCTTTAATTAATAAGATTTACAGATTCTTCAAAATAACATCATTTTATATAAAAAGCTGGTAAAACTTTTAATCATAATCAAATACAATATTTTAAAAATACATTAAGTAAAAATGATATTTAAACAACATAAAATAAATTTTGCTCAAACTAGTTATCAAATACTTAATGAAACAATTTTCCCTAACAAAGTTACTTCAATATAAAATGCATTTTTACTTCTTAATAAATAATTGATTCACTTCAGCTATACAAGATATTTGTCTATATGCTAGTTAATCATTTATTAAGTAAACTTTTATTATGTTTATCATTTTTAAACTAGTTTTTATTTTTGTATTTTGAGAAGAAAATATTTAATCATTTATTATTAATGAAATTATATTTTTAAGATATAGTAATAAACAGTAATAATAAATGCACATGCACACATCTGCCCCACTTGCATAAATATGATTTTATACATAATATTTTTTATAATTTTTTTATGATATATAGCATAAATAGCTATATTTTCAAGTTAAAAGTTCTAAACATATTGGTTTACAACATTTAAGCTCATGTTACTTGATTTATTTATGTTTTGTGTGTTGTTTGTTAATTTTAAGTATCATATTACTGTTATGATATTATTCTATGTAGTATTGTCTCATTTTCAATCAGAGAACAATATAGTGTCATCATATTTTATAGAAGTAATCATTATAGTTACTTAGCTTTTAGAAGTTTTCAATCCAAAATTTTTGTTAAAAAACTTATTTTTTTTAGAATCTGATTTTATCTTATGTAATAAAGACTTATTGTAAAATCCAATTTGAGTAAAGTTATGAAAACTCCTGACTTAATCCTGACATCACTCCTGACTTAATCCTTGCTTAAGTCAGAAGTGTGTGCATAGCCATTTTCTAAATTGAATTAGCTAATTTATTCCAATGAATCCACAACAGATAATTTTCATGTTAAAATTTGATAGATTACAATATAAATACATAATATAAAATTTGTTCATAGATCTTCCTGATTTCATAATGATAAAATATTTTTTGTATGATTTTTATAGTTAATTCAACTAGTATGTGTTATTATTATTAATAATAATAATTCATATTTACAGTAATTAATCACTTTAACTTCATTTCTTTTATACAGATAATTATAAAGCATCTTTTGTACAATCAATCATTTTATAGCCATTTTTTCAAATTCATTTTCATACTATTAGTCATACTTAATTGAAATAATAATACAAAAGATCTTTATTTTAAATACATTTGAGAGTGATGGTCTTGGTAGCAATTAGATCTGTTATTTCTTTTTTTTTTTAAATATTCTTGTTTTATGAAATGACTGCTTACTTTTTTTATTTAGAGAGAGAGTTTTTCAGTCGAATCATTAATAATTGATGATTGCATGTAAGCATGCTAGTTAAAAGCAACAGCAAAATGGGTTTAAACTCAGAGTCCCACAATCAAGCATAATAAAGGATATATCAAACTAATAATTTGATTGCATAAAATATTAAATTTTAAAACAGCACAAATGAAATGATATAAAAATAATTAAAATGCATTATAATGTATAAGATTATGATAAATTGATTTTAATTATAGATATTACTTTAAAATTTAGTATTATTTCTGTATTTTAGCATTTGTTTATTTCTAACATATTATGAAATTATTAATGATTTCATTACCAGGAAATGTAGGAAAGTACTAAAAACAGTTATTTTCTTTAATTATTGTGATATATACGTTAATTATAAAATAAATTATTAATTCATTACAGTTATTTTCTGATTTTTATAGCTGAAATTATACTCTTACATATTGCTTCATTTTATTATATCAATATTTTGAAATAAATATACAGGATGGAAGAAAAGTCTATCCCTCCAAATAACTTGATAACTATCATAGATTTCAAAAATCTGTTAATGCCAGCAGATAGAAAATCATGGATGGGCTATCTGATAATGATCTTCAGATGATTATGATTATTGATTATGCAAATGAGTAGATTTGCAAATTTTGACTCATAAATCATGACAGATAAGGAAAAATCTCTTATTACAAACTTGTTCAGCATTCATTTCTGAACACATTAAACACTTCATCAAAATTGGATGAATAGTTCATCTAAAACTGAAACAAACATTTTTACATGCAAATCATATCACATGTTCTTCCATATCTGATTTTGAAAATTTCTGGAGTTTCACTACAGCATCATCTTCCTGTTCAATTGGCATAAAAAGACACATTCACATATATGCAATTCAATATATAGTTGATTCCGAAAAGGTGTTCACCTGCTTCACAGGGGCTGAGCTTACAGGAAGTTGATCAGTTATAAAGTCTATCAATTCAAACCTACATTGTGGAAGCTAAAAATGGACACCTCCATTCTGACTGAGAATAAAGGTGACGATTATTGCACTTTCAACTGAAAAGATTAATCACTGCTCACCATTTCAAACAAGGCAGGCTTAATAGTTATGAATTGAGTAAATAGATAACATGTTCTAATATCATTTTTTAAATTTTGGATATTGGTAATTATGAGTATGATATTTACAGATTTATATTTTTAAATCTTTAATATCCTAATATAACTATACCATATTTGTTTTGCCGCCATATATTATATATAAACTGTGTGTGCATGTGCATGTGTGCATGCATGTTTTTTTTTTTATATATATATATTTCTATCAAAGATAAAAATAAAATGTTATTTGCCTAAACATGCATTTTTTTTTTTTAAGATTAAACTCAAAAAAGATTTTATGATGTTTTATGAAATATAATAATAGCTTTATAAGTAGCATCAGTTATGATTGTATGCTTATAAATCTAATATTATATATATATTTGAAAGACAATTATTTTGATAAATCTGAAGCAAATGCATATTTATGTATGACTAGTTCATGATAAACATTCATTGATATAATTAATAAAGTGTTTCATAAGAAATAATTTTTTAAAATGAATTTGTATAGAAACTGAGATTAGCATTTATATGTTTACAAATACTAATTTCTACAAATTCACCTATTTTATAATGTTTAAGATAAATACAATGAAAATATACAAGTGAAAGATAAAACTATGTTTATCAAAATAAATAGACATAATACATAAATATGGTAACTATTGAAGTCTGTTTTACTTTGTTTCCATGATGCCTTTTTGAAAGTTCATTAATGTAAATTATAAATTTGACTATCCAACACAAATAAGAAACTTTACTAGAAAAACTAGTTGAAAATCAAAACATGTATAATAATACAAAATTCATTTTAACATTCATGTTCAATTTTTATATTTTCTTTTATAAGTGATATCAAAAGACACAAATTCTTTCAATATCATAATTGTTATAGATTATAAGTAAATAACAGAATCAGTAGGGCAAATATAGATAACTTACTGATTTAACTTACAGATTATAACAAAAATTTAATTATACTGATTTTGAAAATTTCTGGAGTTTCACTACAGCATGCTGTATACAGTTAAAATATTGCATGCTGTATACAGTTAAAATATGCTGTATACAGTAGATCCCTTATAAAATGAACTTCTAAAATTATGGATTCATATAATCTGACAAAAAAGTTGTTAAAGTTGTCATGAAAATGAAATAAACATCATTTGGTTTTTATTATAATCAATGGATATTAAACACTTTATCAATGAAAATTATTTGGAATATCTAAAACAGTTATGCTATTATTATATACCCTTCACTTTTTCTTAAATTTTTTTTTTTTTGTTAAAATCAACCGCTGAAGATGGCTTACTAAAGCCGAAAGTTCTACGGTAATAAAAGTTTCCTTTTTCACTTTAATGAGCTTTTGAACTTTTATTGACTTTATTTGGAATAGTTTTTAATTTTATTACAATTGCAGAAAAAGGTATGCTTTTTCACATAATTTATTGACTATTTGGAATAGTTTTTAATTTTATTACAATTGCAGAAAAAGGTATGCTTTTTCACATAAAACATCTTTACCTCATAATTCATATTGTAGCCCATGTAACTCATATAATGTGGATTCATATAACTTGGAACATATTTCCTGTTATATAGGGGCCAACTGTATATTATTTAATATAGAAATACTATGCAAATTTTGACGTCATTCCCTCTCTTTCTGCTTGTGTGCATGTGTGCATGCATGTTTTTTTTTATATATATATATTTCTATCAAAGATAAAAATGAAATGTTATTTGCCTAAACATGCATTTTTTTTTTAAGATTAAACTCAAAAAAGATTTTATGATATTTTATGAAATATAATAATAGCTTTATAAGTAGCATCAGTTATGATTGTATGCTTATAAATCTAATATTATATATATATTTGAAAGACAATTATTTTGATAAATCTGAAGCAAATGCATATTTATGTATGACTAGTTCATGATAAACATTCATTGATATAATTAATAAAGTGTTTCATAAGAAATAATTTTTTAAAATGAATTTGTATAGAAACTGAGATTAGCATTTATATGTTTACAAATACTAATTTCTACAAATTCACCTATTTTATAATGTTTAAGATAAATACAATGAAAATATACAAGTGAAAGATAAAACTATGTTTATCAAAATAAATAGACATAATACATAAATATGGTAACTATTGAAGTCTGTTTTACTTTGTTTCCATGATGCCTTTTTGAAAGTTCATTAATGTAAATTATAAATTTGACTATCCAACACAAATAAGAAACTTTACTAGAAAAACTAGTTGAAAATCAAAACATGTATAATAATACAAAATTCATTTTAACATTCATGTTCAATTTTTATATTTTCTTTTATAAGTGATATCAAAAGACACAAATTCTTTCAATATCATAATTGTTATAGATTATAAGTAAATAACAGAATCAGTAGGGCAAATATAGATAACTTACTGATTTAACTTACAGATTATAACAAAAATTTAATTATACTGATTTTGAAAATTTCTGGAGTTTCACTACAGCATGCTGTATACAGTTAAAATATTGCATGCTGTATACAGTTAAAATATGCTGTATACAGTAGATCCCTTATAAAATGAACTTCTAAAATTATGGATTCATATAATCTGACAAAAAAGTTGTTAAAGTTGTCATGAAAATGAAATAAACATCATTTGGTTTTTATTATAATCAATGGATATTAAACACTTTATCAATGAAAATTATTTGGAATATCTAAAACAGTTATGCTATTATTATATACCCTTCACTTTTTCTTAAATTTTTTTTTTTTTGTTAAAATCAACCGCTGAAGATGGCTTACTAAAGCCGAAAGTTCTACGGTAATAAAAGTTTCCTTTTTCACTTTAATGAGCTTTTGAACTTTTATTGACTTTATTTGGAATAGTTTTTAATTTTATTACAATTGCAGAAAAAGGTATGCTTTTTCACATAAAACATCTTTAAAACAATAAAATACTTTGCATAGTTGTCATTATGTTACTGTCAGTGCTTTGATAGCTTATTTCTTAATTACTCGTGTACTTATGACCATATAATAATGCATTTTGTGTAAATTGATAATAATATAGATTAATTTATAAATAATAAATTAAAACTTTCCTAATAAATGCTCAAAATCAGTTTCAGATAAAATGATTGAACACATTCAAATCAACACTAATCAGGGGCTTAACCATTTCAAATTACATAAATCAACACAGCCAAACTTCCCTGGTGGACAAAGTCTATATTAAATTTTTCTACAATTATTTTTTTTAATTACAGCTATGGTACCACCATCTGTTGAGTTAATAATTAATTAATTAAATTTAGAATTTAGAATTAAGGTGGCGCCATCTAGTAATTAATGATCATACTATAATTTTTCAATTAATTTTCCGAAATAAAATTTTGCCACCGCACTGGACTCGAACCGGGATCTTTGTCCCAATGCCTTAACTGATTAGACCACAATGACCTATGTCAGAATTCCATTTCAGGAAAAAATAATCATAGAAAAATTTAATATAGACTTTGTCTGCCAGGGAAGTTTGGCTGTGTTGATTTATGTAAAATGATTGAACACATGTTATTAAACCTATCCAACCCTGTTGCTTAGATAAAATAAATGGAATTGTCCAAAGCTCTGAAGATTTGAATTTGCACCTGAACAGATTAATCTCATTGGTTTGTAAATATTATAAGGAAACTAAACATCTTCCACCTAGAATCCTAGATGAACACATTTTTTGAACCAAATGTACAGTCCCGTGCAAAAATTTCATCAGGTTACAGGAAAAGGTTCAGCTATCCAACAATACGCAAAAGTACCGGCATTAATCACGGTTCATCAGGTTACATGAAAAGGTTCAGCTATCCAACAATATGCAAAAGTACCGGCATTAATCACGTCAGGAGCAGAGCGATGCTGCTATACAGTACAGTGGCTAAGTACACACTAAATGAAATATCATAATCATATATTATGATGCTACTAATATACACTACAGTGGCTAAGTACACACTAAATGAAATATCATAATCATATATTATGATGCTACTAATGCGAATGTAGCTTTATCAGGAAAGACATCCCTCAGCATAAACACTTAGATCTATTATATGTCAATTCCTTGAAATGCCCAAAATTAGATTGCCTATAAACAGTTACTGATTAGGCCACAACAACTTTAATTCTTGCATAATAATAATAGAGGATCTTCAAGACTATATCATTATTGCTTGTACAGAATTTTCTACTGACAATCTAAAACAGACTATCCAGCCCCATGGGCCATATGTGGCCCACTGTTACGATGAATGCAGGCCAATATAAAATCATGAATTTCCTTAAAACATTGAGTTTTTATTTAATTATGGTAAATTTCAGAAATAAAAAATATCATCATCAAGTATCCCACTAATAAAGTCTTTTTCTTTATTAGTGGAATATTTGATGATGATATCCCATTAATTTCATTTTTGTACTAAAAATATATAATGAAGTTTTTATTATTTAAATACTTATCTACATTTCTTATTAGCATTTTTTTAAAATATTTCTTATTTTGCTGATTAAAACTTGACCTGCTCAATGATTATAAAAAATTTCTGAATGAAAAAATTTAAAGATTATTATGCTACAACATTTTTGTTGATTTGTCATAGTGGATATCATATATTGTATATTATTTACTAATTTTTTTGCTTAACAATTATTGTTAGAATTAGTTTATTTTATATATAGCCTAAGACAATTATTTTTCTTTAAATGTGTTCCAACGAAGCCAAAAGGCTGGACACCCATATTGTTAGAATTAGTTTATTTTATATACAGCCTAAGACAATTATTTTTCTTTAAATGTGTTCCAACGAAGCCAAAAGGCTGGACACCCATGCTCTAAAGGCTGTGAGAAACTCCATCTAACATCATGCTTAGCTGTACGTCGGTGTTTGTGGAAGACATTTTGAGCACATCCTTGATTAGTTTATGCTTATTGATTAAGATCTGTTTTTTCAATAAATTGAAAAAACAGAACCTAATCAACAAATAAATTGGGTATTATGTTTTGGTGTTGATTTGTCGTTTACATGTCAGAAATAGATGGCAATGCTTTGCAAGTAAAAATGTTTTCATTTCATTTTTGGGTGAATTATTCATCTGATTTTGATGAAATTTTTTAGTGTTCAGAATTGAATGATGAACAAGATTTTAATTGGAAATTTTTAATTATTAACAGATTTTTGAAATCTTTGATAGTTATCAAGTTATTTGGATGGATACAGACTTTTCTTCCACTCTATTTATATGTATTTTTCTTGTAATTTCCCATGTAGTGTTGAAAATTAGAAACTTAATTTTTTTCATTTTGTTTCACTAAGTTATTATTGCTTTATTCATATATTTTCATTCTAACTGTAACTAACAATTTTATAATCATAACTGTTTTTAAAATAATCCTAATTAATCTGCCATATTTAATCCCTTGATTCTTTAATGGTAATGATTTGAATTAATTCAAACTAATTTAAATTAGTTTTTATTTTTATTTATTGTTATACCAATCAATACACTTACCAAATTCATTTCAAATTTTTAAACAGTCTAAGTTTTTCACAGTATATCATAAATTTCACTAAGAATATATTTATATAATTATAAAAAAAGCCCATCTCCAATTTCCAGTATATAAAAGTGTTCTATCTAAATTACAATTAAACTGAACTAAATTAAACTAAAACATATATAATGAAAAAATAGCAGATATGCATGTAGAAACATTGCAGTATCAATATCCATACAAGATGAACAGTTTTCATTGGATTTACATTGATGTTGCACACATTTCTATAAATCAATCTTAACATATCCAATAGAAAAATGTCCATCTAAGTGTTTTGAGTGCCATTGAGAGCTGAAAAGCTCAATCTGAAATCTGATATTTGTGAACAAAAAGTAAATTCTAAATTCTTTATAATAATAACTTAAGATTCATGCTGTGTGCTTAGTTTTCTAGCAGTTAGAACATTAGGTCAATAACCCAAAAGGTCCCAGTTCAATCCTGGACCAATATAGATTTTTTTCTTCAGACAAATTAATTAAAAATTTTAGTTTAATCATTAATTCCTAGATGGCGCCACTCTTTTTTTAATCATTAGTATATTCATCAATTACAAGATGGAGCTAACATTAGTATAATTATTTCTTATTATTAAAATTTCTGTTAGATTATCAAGGGATTAATTTGGCAGTTTAGATTCAATTTGGATATTTCCCTTGAAGTTTAGATTTGTAATTGTCAATGTTTGAATATATTGTTGAATTATTAAATAACAATATAATTCTAATAGTAGTAACAAATTGCATGAATAATGTTTAAACTTGAACTTTAATGCTCACATAAAATCATAATGAAATCTTTTGAGTAAAAAAAGAGCAGTAATGTATTAAATCATAGAGATTAACTGCAATTAATCATAGAGATACAGAAATCACCCTATATTGAGCACTGTAATAACTAAAAATATTTTGAATAATAAATGTGTATTCTGATATATTAGGATTTGCTACCAGGGATTGCAAGACCAACACATGGATAAGAGAACAAACCAAAGTAGAAAACATATTGGTAATAGAAGCAGTAAATGGTTTTGGGCAGGCCACATAGGCCTTCAAGGCCTCAGTCTGCCATCAGTGTAAGATAACCTGATAACCATTGGACAAAGAGAATTATAGAATGGCAACCAAGACAAAGGAAAAGATATCCTGGCAGACAATACAAATGATAAAAAAGATGATATAAGAGAAGTAATTGCCTCCCAGTGGATGCAGATTTCAGAAGATAGTTACATACAGAAATAAAAGAATAATATATATGTATATATTTAAGAAAAGTTTAATATATATATATATTATATTATGATAAGCTGCATAAACTATTTGAAAAAGAACTGGTTGCATTTTTTGAGATAATTTTCAATTGTCAAATAGAAAAGATTTTAATATTAGAAATTTTCCCCAGGCCTGATTTCCCTTCAAAACCATGCTAAAAAGTATTAGTCAGGAAATACCATTATATTAAAGATTCATCATAAATAAAATATTTATTAAAATTTTGTACATTTTTAAAAGAAAAATTGTTAGAAAATTAAAAGATTCACACTCAAACAAGTAGAAAAATAAATCAGCAATAAAACCCAAGAAACTATATATATCAGAGCTGTCCAATTATAATGAATCTGAGGGCCATAGCTATGTTTACTAGAGATATGGAGGGCTGCAGTTACAAAAACGGGGAGGGGCTTTGATACTTGATACGCTATTGTCTCAACAAGCGGAATGCATAAATATAACGCTTTTTGGAAACCAATTTTATTTCCAGATTAACAAACCTTATTACAAAAATATATTTACCAGATTGCATCCAATAAACATATTAACAAAAAGTTATAAAATATAAACAGTTAAAAATTATAAAAATAGTATGTATATACCTATTTAATGTGATAAATGAGAGTGGGCAACAGCATTTACAAGGACTGGATAGTTACATCCATTCCTGTTTAGTTATCTGCAGAATATGTAAAACAAGAATCTCCAAGGCAGGTTCCGAATCAATCCTTAACAATTTTCATGTTAGAAAATGCACCTTCACACAAATAAGTACTACCAAACGTTGATATTACATTCCGACCAAAATCACAAAAGTTAGGAAAACATTCGTTAAACCAAGCAGTTAACCCATGTGATTTGTTATGAAAAAGTTATTTTCCCACCGCTACTAATATACTCAATTTTCATTTTCTATTTTACGTTTTTTCTCACTCACTTCACAAATGCAAGGAATTCATAGTAAAATAAAAATAAAATAAAATTACTGTAAACAGTAAAATAAAATTAAAACACAATTTCACAACAACGGTCACACAATCACTGAAATGTGTGTGTTAGAAATCAAAAAATAATTAATATACAGTCACACTTTAAACTGAAATAGCTAAAACTAAAATTGACTTGATTGAAAGTCTTATAAAAATGTGATGTCATTGATAGCTTGTTGATCATTAAATAATTACTAATAATTAAGAAAAATTAATTAATTGAGTTAATATAAATTAATTTTAGGATTCTTTATATTAATGTCTCAAAAAAGTAATAAATAAAAGTGAGAAAATATAAAAAAGTAATATTGTATTATAAATTGTGAAAGCCTCACAGCCTGGGAGTTGCCTATTGGACAACCCTTATATATATATAATATCCAATCCAGTAGTTGAAAGAAATGATGATGAATTTCTTTCTGTTATATGATATATATATGTATAAAGTCATCTATTTTCCAAAATATTTTTGTAATAATTTACATAAATATAAAGTCAAGTTATATAACATTGCCAAGAACTTGACTCTTATATAAAACAGAAAATACAAGTTCTAACAAAACACAGATTGTCTCTTCAGAGCTTGTATTTTCTATTTTATTTATAACCTAATGTTATAAATAATTTGATTGGACTATCTTCTAATAAGATAGTCCAATCAAATTCTTCTTTAATATACCAAAATTCTTATTTTGAATTAAATAAATTGATTATATTTAATAATTTATAATATATTATTCTCATAAATATATCTTATTTTTAAGTTATTCTAGTTATAATTTATTCAGTACACTATATTTCAGTAAAAAAATGCAAATAATTAAAAAATATATTAAAATACATGATTTATTAAGAATTTGAATATTCAAATTAAGATTAGATTATACTTTTATTTTCTTACATAAAATTTCCTTTAAAATCATAGTATGTTTACCACACTATGATTTTAAAGTCATTTATATAAAATTGAACAATTTTTAAAATCAAATGAATCTATTAATAAATGTGTAATTATTATTATTATTTCATGATTTTGAAACTACAATATATTACCATTAATAATGCATAGTATAATTAAAATGTATTTCCATTAATTAATTAATGTTTTTGAATCTTATCTAAAAATTATAATTTGGTTATTTATCAGTTATCTATTATATTAATTGCTTTATAATTATGATATCTTCATTAAATGCTGTTTGCATTCCAATCTTGAAAGTTAAATGATTGATGATGATTTCAGGTTTTTTTTTTTTAATTTACATCAACTAATTGTTAAATAAAATTTTTTATTTTATAAATATGCATTTATGTTTTACTTTAATTGAAATTTTAAATTTTCAATTACTTTAAATGATTTTTTTAAAGAACTGGGTAATAAAACTTTTATTGGCACATTATTACCATGCTAATAGTGCTTATACAGTTCTTTATATGCAAAAGCAAGTGGTCGT